>OU342740.1:143289302-143380004 GCA_910589775.1 Avena eriantha | reverse complement strand
CGTAGGTTTCAAATTGCTTTTGCAAAGAAACTTAGAGCTTAGCATTCCTACTAGAAGAACCTTACTTGATAGTGAAGTTTTGCGAGTACTTAAAGAGTACTCATGGCTTTGTCCCTGGCTATTCCCGTGGCAGACTGAGGAGGACTATCCGGAAGAAGGACAACAGGATGGCTATGACAACTAGGATCATCTCCCATCGTTAGCATTTCTTGTGACACTGAAGAGGAGCCCACCGCTACGCTTGTTATTCAACTGCTTGTTTGTATTAAGACTGGATCATGAGATCCTCTATTTGTGTAAGACCTTATTATGGTTTGTAATGGACGATGTACTATGATATCCAATCTGTTATATCTCGCAAAAATGGTAATCTTGGGATTGCAATGTATGGCATAACAGGCATCTGGGATTAAAAATCTGGGTGTTGACACTTACGTTTCTAGGGTCAGCTGAAAAGTCCTCCCATGTTTTGTCAAAATCCTTCCATGCTTCACCATCAGTCGGATGACTAAGTATACCATCTCTGGGAATTCTCCTTACTTGTGCCACTGCATGTTCTCCGCTGTTTTCTTCGAAGAGAACAATCTCTGCAGCATGGCGCTAAAGGAAAATGACGCAGCACTTTGACAGCTGGCGACCTTATTTCCAGATATTTCCACCTTGAGGCGCCACACGTAATGCAGTTGTCCATCTTGTCATTGTCCTTCCAGAAGAGGATGCAGTTGTTTTTGCACACGTGTATATTGTCACACGTGCTTCACGGGATGATCTCGTTAGGGTATTGGGATCCGGTAGTGCATCAGCAAATAGCTTCATCCAATCATCAAAAGCAGTGTTGGTCATCTGGTGATATGACTTGTGATGAAGGAGCTTCACAACAAATGCAAGCCTGGAGTGTTTATTTCCCGGTTAAAGAAGCTTGCGCTTTGCCTCTTCCATCAACTTTGCAAACAATTTCTCATGTTTACCGTCAGTTGGGACATTAGCAGCAATCTGGTCTACGGTTAATGCATCGCCTGCGTGCTTAAGGTCTTGCAACATATCTAGAACACTGTGACCTCCATCATCATCGCTTCATCATCTATATACATATTTCATTGTCATCACTGGCATGACCACCATTGTTACCACCATTGGGTGGATCTTCAATAATAGCAATATCAAGTGGCTCTCCATGTTTGTATCCATAGAGTATACGTGTGCGACATGCCACTGATGAGTAAGTGGTGATAAACAAGGCCTACATGTACCATTCTCCGGTTGAGGCACTTACGACAGGGCATGGAACCTTAGCATTCTCGCCATATCCCTCCGTGACAAATCTAACAAACTGTTTTAGGTTAGCTTTGTAGGGTTCAGTAAACTATCTGGCATGAACAATCAAACTCCTATACATCTATTAAGAATTAATAAACAAATCAAATTTTCAGAACAGGCTAGTGATTTTTTTAGAACAATTTTCTTTACAATGAACAAGCCACTCATATCCATGTGTTGAACAATGAAAACACACAAATGTCATTTTAGAAATAGGATAGTCATTTATCAGAACTATTTGTTTTACCATGCAACAAATCCAACTCCTATCAATCCATTTTAAGAATATTTTTATGTAGATGAACAATCCAAGTGATATCCATGTGTTGAATAATTAAACAAACAATTTTTTTACATTGGCAGACACGGAGACGAGCGAGTTGAGCACGGAGATAGCGCCCGTAAGGTAGCTACCGAGGTGCGTGGAGACGTCGGCCGAAGGGTACAACCTTGGAGTGCAGACGCCAAATGGACGGGAGACGCCGCAGCGTGTGGTGGACCAACAAAGGCAGCAGTGCCGTAGCTGCCACCGCCCCGTGTGTGTGGACCGGATTTTAGATCTGGTTTCGAAACTACCCGGGTGGAGTTCAGGTGAGTGTGTGGGCGGCATAGAGGTGGGCCCCACAAGTCAGCAATAGAATTTTCACTTGTCCAGTTCACATGTGGGGTTCATCGTAGGGGGGTCCACTATTGAGGGTCCTCTTGGTTGCGTGTTTGAGACCTGAAGGTTTCCATTTTATTGAATTTCTTCGGTTACTTTTTTTCACTACTCCTTTTGTCGAAACCGAAGCGGCACATAGAGAGAGAGTGGATAAGACAGGTGCAACTAGAGAGAGAGACAGAGCGTGCCCCATTGCTACCTCCGGTGAGCTGCTCTCTAGTGACCTTTCACCGGAAGCAGGTGCATGACTTATAAATTCTCTCAATCTCCGGCGAGCTTCCTTTACGTATATATAGGTGCGGGGCGCGCGGCCCGATCTCACGCGTTTTCTGTCTGGGCGAATGCAGGCAGCATCACGGGCGCGACGACAGCGACGAGCAGGCGGCCGTGGATCGCGGAATGCACCGCGGCGAGCGCCGCAGCCGGCGGAGAATCCGAGCCCTTCACCGATAAGCGGCGGTCGGTACGTTCAGCAGCACTATGCTCTGAAGTTTTTGTTGCGTAAATAGTAATTGTTTCTCTCATCCAAGCATCATTTTCTCTATGATTGTTTTCATCGAATCCGTAGAGTTTTCTCTAGGACTACCTCATCAAATCTCTAGAGTAATCTAGGATGTGCATATTTTGTTGTGTTGAATTTCTGCATATTTTTTTGTTGGTACAATTTTTGCTGATATTTTGTTAATAACAATGTCCAGGATGTGTATGCAGAACTGTAGATTAGTACAATATGCACATCATTATTTGTATTTTTGCAGGATTATCTATGTAGAACTGCGACTATTTGTATTTCTGCACATATATAGTACTAGTTGTCTTTATAAAGTACAATGTAATCAGTGATAATATTAGTAACATCATATCATTTATTTTCCTGATCTTTTGTAAATTTTTGTACAGAAAAAAGGAATATGGCTCAAAACGAATGTGTGACATGTCACCAGCAACCTGCCTGGTGTGGGAGTGGAAACACAGACCATGTGATGTATTTTAGAATGATGGTGAGATCACCCTTTTTTGCAGAGGGGTTTGTCAGTATTCTCGATTTTCAGATACATGTCTTATTTTAATTTCCATATAAATTGCTTTGTGTTCATGATCTTATGGGTTTTTTATGTTTCACAAATTTATGAAGGGTATTCCTTGTTGTTTCGCTGAGCGTATGTGAAAATTTGCTCTTGTTCCACATCTAACATGGATCCTTGCTCGGAGTGACCTCCATGATGATCGAAACAGAACAATTGATGAATACTACTTCTATGTGTTGTATGGTTGAAATTTGGGAGGTCCTGTAGCATTATGTGGGCATATTGGAGGGGGTTTGTGCAGCTTATAACATTGAACAGAATGATGTTCTGACATTTGCATACAATAGAGTAGATAGGTGCTTAATTGTGGAAGTGTCAAATATTGATAATGTTGTCAAACCTTGGGTTGATCAAGACAGTGTATGTATTGACTTCTTTGCATCGAAATGGTTTTTCCTTACACACATGAATATTTTCTTAATTATGTATGATCCTTACACACAAACGTTCTTCAATTTCATATGCATGATCAGGGTGTTATAAGACCGAAGATTGTTGCAAGGTGACACTAGAGAAATCCATATTTCAGCACCCATGTAATGTCAGTTACTCTGAAATGAATTCCATATCTGGGCATTCTACAAGGAGTTTGTAAGAGACCTGGATGAAGATGAGGTCTTTGAGATCCCTCAGTTCTTGGTGCACTGGGTGCATGATGAAGATGATCTTCATCAGATGGTTAGTTTAATCACTTTTTCCTATGCTTTCCTTCTTATTGTAAATTTATCAGGGTGGCCAAGTAACTAAGATCTGTTATATATTTTTGATACTCAGGAAATTCCTTTGAGATGCACAAGGGAACACCAAATCACAAAGAAAAGGTTCTATGGTGTCTGCATGAAGAATAACTATAACAAAGGCCTGAAATCTTGGGGCGATATCGCATATTAGAAGCATATGATGATTGCATTGAGTTCACCGACTCTTGGGATGAATTAATTGCTAAAAACATAATTTGCCTTGATAATCTGCTCGTCGTACAAGTCAAGGTGATGAGGCACTATATCAAGCTAATTATTGATGTAGTCACCGATCCGACAGAGTAACAAGAGGATGCGGAAGATGATAGCGACGAGTAGCAGGAGGAGGACAAAGACAGGAGCGTTGGCTCTGTAATGTCGGTTGTAGCTCAGAACTTCTGAATAAATCATCAGAATTTGAATTTCAAGAATGCATGCTTAGAAACTTTTGTGTTGTTGTATGTTAAACTAGCAAATCTCTTTTGTTCAAATCTCTTGGGCTATACCAACTTCATTATGTTTAATTATGAAAGACAAAATATAAGTGATTCTCTCAATTTCTTCATAGAAAAATGCACAACTAATTTCCATATTATCGCAGGAACCGACCCCACTTGTTGAACCGGCGGCACTACCCACGATCTCCAAGTAACCACTGTGAGTTCTCAACCGAAGCTAAAGTTACCATGTTTGTTTCTTCCTCTTTAGCTTTGCCTGGGTGCTTCTTCTTCCTCTTCCTCAGTCATTCCTCTGAAGTTTTCCTGGGCGCTTCTTCTTCCTCTGTTCTGGAACCATCAATTCATCTTCTTCTGCCTCTCGCAGGCAGTTCCTTATAGGCATTACCTTTCACCCATTTCCTTGCAGGCATGGACAATCGGAACGCACAACAGAGACCCACTTGGTCCCTACCGATGGCACCACGACTTTGACGGTGGTGTACACAAGAGAAATTGCTTGAGAAAGAGAAGCACAAGTTTGCGGGGGCTAGACTTGGAGTACATCCGTGCAAATAAGCAAAAAAATCCTCCACACGAGATCCCTATCGTGCAAATCGCCATACATGAGGAGGTCCTCGTTTACCACTTCTGTAGGTGATACGTCCAAAACGTATCTACTTTCCTGAATACTTTTGTTATTGTTTCTCCTCTAAACTTGTGTGATTTGGATGGAACTAACACGGACTGATGCTGTTTTCCCGCAGAATTGCCCTGGTGTCTACTTTTGTGTGGAAAATCAACTATCAGGAAAAAATCTCTAGGACTACCTCATCAAAAGACTCCAGGAGCAGAATACGAGACAGAGGGGGCTGGGCCCAGGCCACACCACCTAGCCGCGCGGGCAAGCCTTGGCCGCGCCAGGGGGTGGTATGACCACCCCAGACTCCCCCTCAGTCTCCCTCTTCGCCTATAAGTTGCCTTCTGACCTAAAAACTCAGGGGATTCGACGTTTTTCTAGAAGGAGTTCCGCTCCGCCGCTACCACCAGATTCCATGAAACAACACCAGAAACTCCGTTCTGGCACCTTGCCGGGACGGGGAATTAGAGGAGATCATCGCCATCATCATCACCATCGCTTCTTCCATCGAACATCCATGTTTCCCCCATCTATGAGTGAGTAATCCCCCGGTGTAGGCTATGGGGATGGTAGGGATTGGATGAGATCGTTCATGTAATGGCATCAGATTGCTAGGGAATGGTTGCCTACTATCTTTTATTAGTGCCTTATGACTTTGCTGCCACTTGTTGTGCTTAATGCTTATCACTAGGGCCCCGAGTGCCATGATTTCAGATCTGAACATGTTATTGATTCATTATGATAGTATTGTTTATGGTCTTACCAGCAAGTGGTATACACACATTGTTCTCTAGAACCAATGGCCCCGAAGTGACAGAAATTGGGATAACCGGAGGGAATGGCTTTGATCTGAGGATCACATGTGTTTCACGGAGTGTTAATGCTTTGCTCCGGTGCTCTATTAAAAGGAGCACCTTAATTGCCAGTAGTTCCCTTGAGGCCCCGCTGCAAACGGGCTGGCAGGACAAAAGATGTTGTGCAAGTTCTCATTGCGAGCACGTATGACTATATTTGGAACACAAGCCTAAGATTATCTAGTACTTCGATGCTTTATCTTATTTATCTGCAATTGCCCTATGTTCTGATTGCTATGTGAATTGTCTTGTCCATGCAACGCCCGTCCATCCATCCCTATGCCTACTGCACTCAAATCCTACTATTACTGCTATTGTTACTGTTGTCTTTACTTTACTACTTTTGTTACTTTACTATTGCTACTACAAAACTGTTGCTACTGATAAACTGTTGTGAGCAAGATTGTTTCTAGGTGGCAGCTAAATTGACAAGTCAATTGTTAAGGCTCCCCTTGTGTCGAATCAATAAATTGGGTTTCACTTCCCTCGAAAATACTGCGATACACCCCCTATTTTCTGGTCCATTGCCGGGGAGCATAGCTTTATTTATCAAGTTCACTTGGATTCTCTATTATTCACTACTATCCACCCTCATGGGTAAGTCTCGTGATGGCAAGGTTCCTATTTTACCATCCACTACAAGAAGAGGTACAGTTCTGAACACCTCTGTTGCTCTTGATTCACCATCTATTATGAGTAAGCTCGTTACACCACCACATACACATGCTACACACACTGCTACTACTTGCTGAATCTGAAACTTCTGATGCCTATGGTGTTGCTTCTACTGTGCTTGATAAGAGTGGTTCATTAGGTCATTTCCTAGACGCTATGATTGCTAGAACTATAGTTGGAAATACTGAAACTCCTAATGAAGACACTACTACTACACCTGTTAGTTCACCTGAGTCTAGTGAAAGTTATGATATTGAGATGGTTATGTTGAGATGACCGATGAATTTATTAAAGAATGCAAAAACACCCATGATAGGAGCGCTGCTAAGAGTTTCCTTGAGAGGCGTACTATTAGACCCAAATTGTCTCCTATTGCTAAGCTTACTGCTTCTCCCATAAACATTATAGATGAAGATTATGATTTCTCTCTCGATCTATCTTACATAGCTATTGTTGAGAAAGAACCTTTTTGTGGGACTAATAATGAAAGTGCGGTAGCACATATGAATGAACTTTCTACCATGAGTGGCTTGTTTTCTCATGATATTAAGATGCGTACTTACTTTGTTTCTAAGATTTCCCCTTTTCACTAAAAGGAGAAGCTAAAACTTGGTTTAGTAATTTACCTCCTGTATCTATTGATAGCCCTGATTGCTTGATTAGTACTTTCCTGCAGAAATATTTTCCTTCTAGTGCTAGACATGCTATTTTGTAGGAACTTTTTGATTTTAAACAGGGAGAAAAAGAGATATTGCCCCAATCTTGGGCAAGGTTTTGTGCTTTGATTCATGCACAGGCTGGAAGTCCATTACCTAAGAATGAGCTTGTTGATATATTTTATAATGGACTAACCGAGGAATCTAGGACATACCTAGATAGTTGTGCTGATTGTGTTTTCAGGAATAGGACTCCTAAGGAAGCTGATGAATTAATGGATATAATAAGTAAGAACTATGAAGATTGGAATCCTCCTGAACAAGCTATACCTAAAGTAATTGTACCTCAACCTACTATACCAGTGCCTATTCCAACATCAAAGAAGAGGGGAGTTATTGAATTAAATGATGAAGTGATGAAGGAAGCTAAGAAATATCTTAAGGATAAGGTAATTAAAGCTGTAGATGTCAAGAATTTACCTCCTATAGAAGAATTATGTAAGCCTATTCCCTACTCATCAACTATCGAGGTACACTCTCTCCAACACTTTGATGAAGGTGATATCCCTTACTCTCAACCTCCTGATCAATGCTTAGAAGAATTCAATATCTTTATTGTTAAGCACGATAATTTAAATAAAAGGGTGCAAAATCATCTAATGGAAAACACTAGAGCTATTATTGAGTTGAAAGATATTGTGGAAAGAACCTCTAATGATGTTAAAATGATTGTTAAACACTTTCAAATGGTTCAAACTCAAATAGATCAACTTGTTAAAGTGCAAAAAGTCTTGCTAATTAATGCTACTAAAGAAAAACATGCTTATGAGATTAGAACTAGAAGTGGAGCTGCTACCCAGGATCCTCTATATCTTGAGGGGCATCCCAAGAGAATTGAGCATTATTGTCAACAAGCTGAAATAGTGGCTCTACTCATAAGAATAGGAAAAAGAAACATAAAACTGTTGTAGAACCCTTTGAACCTGGTATAGATCCTAATAGTATATCTATTTCTGATGCTGGAACTGAAAGTGGTAATGAAGAAAATGAAGTTCCTAATGAAGAAAATGTTGAAGAAGACCCTGAAAATCACAATAAGAATACTAAATACACTAAGAATACTAAATACACTAAAGAAGATTTTATTGCTAAGAAACATGGTAGTGAAAGAGAACCTTGGGTCTAAAAACCTATGCCTTTCCCTGATAAGAAACACAAGTCAGAGGAAGATGAACACTGTAATAAGTTTTGTGAGTGGATGAATCCTTTATTCCTGCAAATTCCTTTGAATGATGCTATTAAATTGCCTCCTTATTCAAAGTATATGAAGGATATTGTCTCGAATAAAAGGAAGATCCCTAATGAAGAAATTTCTACTTTGCTTGCTAATTATTCCTTTAACGGTATGGTTCCAAAGAAACTTGGAGACCCAAGGATTCCAACTATCCCTTACTGTATTAAGAATAGTTATGTTAGAACTTCTTTGTGTGATTTGGGAGTTGGAGTTAGTGTTATGCCTTTCTCTCTCTATAAGAGGCTTCAACTAGAAAAATCAGTACCAACTGATATATCTTTGCAAATGTCTGATAAATCTAGCACTATTCCCATTGGGATATGTGAGGATGTACCTGTTCAAGTGGCTCATAATTGCTTGATATTAACTGATTTTTATTGTGCTTGAAATGCCTAAAGATGATAATATGTCTATTATTCTTCGGAGACCATTTCTTAATACTGCAGGAGCTGTTATTAATTGTAATCAAGGAAAGGTGACTTTCAATGTTAATGACAAGGAACATACTGTCTATTTCCCAAGGAAGATTGAAAGGACTTATGGTTTGAATTCAATTGAACATGTTGAGGGCATTCAAGTTGGAGAAATATATTGTCCCATACCAAGAGAAAAATTTGAAACTATTATGATTGGGACCATTGCTATCAAGGTTGAGGTAACATAATCATTAGTGGAATACAAAGTTTTGTCTCATATGGAATTGTTTTGGTAACAGGACCTGATCAACCTTGTTAACAAAAGGATTTCATTGAACAAAACAATGTTTTCACTATGATTATTTCCATTTACTTCTATTCTATCCATTTTAGTTTTTGCTTTCGTTTAGTTTTATTTTTGTTGTTAGTTGCTTACTTTTTAGAGTGTCTTAGGACTCTTGTAGTTCTAGACTTCTTTTGTCATTGCATCATTTCCAAAAAAATCTGTTTGTCAGAAAATGATTCTTCTATACCTGAAAATAAAGTGTCTCGAAAAATTCCAGAAAATTCATATTAAATTTTTACGTGAAAAAGGGGCAGAGGAGTGCCTGGGAGGTACCAGGGGGACCCACTAGGAAGGCACACCACCTGGTGGCGCGGCCTGCCTTGGGTGGCGCCATGCCATGGTGTGGGCCACCCCTGACCCTGCACTAACTCTCTCACCTGCCACTTTCTTCTCTCTCTCGAGTAAACTCCAGTTCATTGCTCAAAATCGTGTTCTTGTTGTGCTTTCTCTCGATTTTTTTGATCTCCTTGCGCAGCCCATCATTGTTGCTGAAATTTGGAGCACTTGTTCTCTGGTATGTGACTCCTCCCCTTGTCCAAGTAGATTTGTGTTTAGTGGATTATATCTTGAGTATTTTGCTGCTGTAGGTGACAGGTTATGAGAGCTTGTAAGCTTTTTTGATGCTTAGAGATATAGTTTTGATGCATGTTTAGGCCTCTTACAAGTCCCTATGAGTAGAATCCATCATTTTATTCAATTTGAAATCACTTGTCTAATAGGTGTTTATATTTCAGAATATCAAGCATGAACAACCATACCTTTGCTGCCGTCTTCTTTGTTTAGTGTTCACAGGAGACTGTGGTCGCACTCTAAGGAGGAGGTGGACGAGCAGCTTTGCTTGCTGGGTTTCCACGAGCAGCATCAGGAGGATGTACCCTCCTACGATTACTCCGCACACTACGGAGGGACGTAGTGGAGCTCACACCAGGATGAGGGTACCTCCTCGTCATACTACGGTGACACGTCATCCTGGCCAGCTTGGGATTGATAGCCACTTAGGCCAAAAGCCTAAGCTTGGGGGGAGGTACGCCGGCATCGCACTCATCTCCCAATCATGTTGCGTCGGTACTTTGTATATTCATGTTTCGTTCTCTTTTTGGTTTTCGTTCTTTCTTTGCTTTTGGTTTCTGTTGTTTCTCTTTGGTTTGTTTCTTCTTCTTTTTGCCTTGGTTTGTTTTTCCCTTTTTGCTTTGTTTGAACTATTCGAAAAACCCAAAAAGATTTTTCTTTTTTTGTTTTTCCTTTTTGGTTCTTGTTTTAAAAATCGAAAACAACAAAAATATTTGTCGTTCTTCTTTAGTTTTGTGAGTTTGCTACAGGGATTCAGCAGTCGTCAGTGGATATTGGTTTCATATTATTATTCAAGCCACACAAGTGAAGAGAAATAATGAGGATTAATGACAACTTGAGGCGTGGTAAGAGGCTGGTAACGAACTCTATTTGTTTTCATTTTTGTACATATACTCATCATTGTGGGCATGCTTAGCCTGTTCGTGTAGGGTGTATGTTATCTTTGGATGCTTAGTAGTTCTTGCTTCCGAATGATTAGTTCCATCTTGCTAATAGTTTGTAGCATTTTTTATGAATGTTTGCTCGCATTACTCTATTCATAACTTGGTATGATACCGTGGTATCCTCCTCTTAATGTTTCATTTGAATTGACTTGGAACAGGCTCACGCTGACACGTGGGGTTCATCGTAGGTGGGTCCACTACTTCTATGTGCTGTATGGTGGGAATTTTGGGAGGTCTGTAGCATTAGGTGGGCCATATTGGAGGGGGTTCTGTGCAGCTTATAACATTGAATAGAATGATGTTCTAACATTTGCATAAAATAGAGTAGATAGGTGCTTAATTTTTGAAGTGTCAAATGCTGATAATGTTGTCAAACCTTAGGTTGATCAAGACCAGTGTATGTATTGACTTCTTTGCATTGAAATGGTTTTTTCCTTACACACATGACTAGTTTCTTAATTATGTATGTTCCTTACACACAAAACTTCTTCAATTTCATATGCATGATCAGGGTGTTATAAGACCGAAGATTGTTGCAAGGTGACACTAGAGAAATCCATATTTCAGCACCCATGTAATGTCAGTTACTCTAAAATGAATTCCATATCTTGGGCATTCTACAAGGAGTTTGTAAGAGACCTGGATGACGATGAGGTCTTTGAGATCCTTCAGTTCTTGGTGCACCAGGTGCATGATGAAGATGATATTCATCAGATGGTTAGTTTAATCAGTTTTTCCTATGATTTTCGTCTTATTTTGTAAATTTATCAGGGTGGCCAGTTAACTAAGATCTGTTATATATTTTTGTTACTCAGGAAATTCCTTTGAGATGCACAAGGGAACACCAAATCCCAAAGAAAGGGTTCTATTATGTATGCATGAAGAATAACTATAACAAAGGCCTGAAAATCTTGGGGCGATATCGCATATCAGAAGTATATGATGATTGCATTGATTTCACCGACCCCTGGGCTGAATTCTGTGCTAAAAACATAATTTTCCTTGATGATCTGCTCGTCGTCCACGTCAACGTGATGAGGCACTATATCAAGCTAATTATTGAGGTGGTCACCGATCCGGCGGAGGAATAAGAGGATGTGGAAGATGATAGCGACGAGTAGCAGGAGGAGGACGAAGACAGGAGCGTTTGCTCTGTAATGTCGGTTGTAGCTCATAACTTCTAAATAAATCATCAGAATTTGAATTTCAAGAATGCATGCTTAGAAACTTTTGTGTTGTTGTATGTTAAACTAGGAAATCTCTTTTGTTAAAATCTTTTGGGCTATACCAACTTCATTATGTTTAATTATGAAAGACAAAATATAAATGATTTCTCTCAATTTCTTGCATAGAAAAATGCACAACTAATTCCATATTATCGCAGGAACCGACCCCACTTGTTGAACCGGCGGTACTGCCACGATCTCCACGTAACCACTGTGAGTTCTCGAACCGAAGCTGTAGTTACCATGTTTGTTCTTCCTCTTTAGCTTTTCCTGGGCGCTTCTTCTTCCTCTTCCTCAGTCATTCCTCTGCAGTTTTTCCTGGGCGCTTCTTCTTCCTCTGTTCTAGAACCATCAATTCATCTTCTTCTTCCTCTCGCAGGCAGTTCCTTATAGGCATTACCTTTCACCCATTTCCTTGCAGGGATGGACGATGGGAAACACAAAATAGAGACCCACTTGGTCCCTGCGCATGGCACCACGACTTTGACAGTGGTGTACACAAATGATGAATCGACTCTGGAGACAACTCTCGCTAGGTTTGAGCGATTACTTGAAAAAGAGAAGCACATGTTTGTGGGGCTAGACTTGGAGTACACCCGTGCAAATAAGCGAAAAAAAATCCTCCACAAGAGATCGCTGTCGTGCAAATCGCCATACATGAGGAGGTCCTCATTTACCACTTCTGTAGGTGATACGTCCAAAATGTATCTACTTTCCTAAACACTTTTGCTATTGTTTATCCTCTAAACTTGTGTGATTTCGATGCAACTAACGCGGACTGACGCTGTTTTTAGCAGAATTGCCCTGGTGTCTACTTTTTGTGCAGCAAGTCAACTACCAGGAAAAATCCTGGAAAATATACAGAAAATCCTATTTCGCCAGAAGAATCGAGGAGCCAGAATACGAGACGGAGGGGGGATGGGCCCAGGCCACACCACCTGCCGCGCTGGCAAGCCCAGGCCGCGCCAGGGGGTGATCTGGCCGCCCCAGACTCCCCCTCGGTCTCCCTCTTCGCCTATTAGTTGCCTTCTGACCTAAAATCTCAGGGGGGTTCGACGTTTTTTCAGAAGGAGTTCCGCTCCGCCACCACCAGATTCCACGAAACAGCACCAGAAACTCCGTTCTGGCACCCTACTAGGACGGGGAATTGGAGGAGATCATCGCCATCATCATCACCATCACTTCTCCATCGACCATCCATGTTTCCCCCATCTATGAGTGAGTAATCCCCCGGTGTAGGCTATGGGGATGGTAGGGATTGGATGAGATCGTTCATGTAATGGCATCAGATTGTTAGGGCATGGTGCCTAGTATCTTTTATTAGTGCTCTATGACTTTGTTGCGACTTGTTGTGCTTAATGCTTGTCACTAGGGCCCGAGTACCATGATTTCAGATCGGAACATGTTATTGATTCATTATGATAGTATTTTTTATGGTCTTACCTGCATGTTGTATGCACACGTTGTTGTCGGGAACCAATGGCCCCGAATTGACAGAAATCGGGATAACTGGAGGGAATGGCTTTCATGTGAGGATCACATGTGTTCACGGAGTGTTAATGCTTTGCTCCGGTGCTCTATTAAAAGGAGCACCTTAATTGCCAGTAGTTCCCATGAGGTCCCGCTGCAAACGGGCTGGCAGGACAAAAGATATTGTGCAAGTTCCCATTGCGAGCACGTATGACTATATTTGGAACACATGCCTAGGATTATCTAGTACTTGGATTCTTTATCTTATTTATCTAAAATTTCCCTATGTTTTGATTGCTATGTGAATTGTCTTGTCCATGCAACGCCCGTCCATCCATCCCTATGCCTACCGCACTCAAATCCTACTATTACTGCTATTGTTACTGTTGTCTTTACTTTACTACTTTTGTTACTTTACTATTGCTACTACAAAACTGTTGCTACCGATAAACTGCTGTGAGCAAGATTGTTTCCAGGTGCAGCTAAATTGACAACTCAGTTTTTAAGGGTTATAAATATTCTTTGGCTCCCTTGTGTCGAATCAATAAATTGGGTTTCACTTCCCTCAAAAATACTTGTGGGTCATCAGTAGGTATGTGAAATTTAAATTTGAGATCACCACTTCTGCATCCCATGTTCCCTTACATCCCTAAAACCATCTAACTGCAGTAGTAAACCAACTAAGAAGCATTGTCCGTCTCTGGTCGAGTTCTTGTGTAGGAAAGGGATAACTTTCAATAGCATTGATATCACAAATGACACAATTATGCTTTCTTGTGCATTGATAAAAATCCCAGATGGGCACCACATCGACATCCACAACAACACAAGATGATGATATATATCTCTCTACATTTATATGCATGACTAGACACACATGCATATACTCAAGGATTATGTGATGATGCCCAAATTCTGTCACACTGGTCTGCATGCATGTATAGGGGGTCATATTGCATGCATGTATAGGGGGTCATATTGCATGCATGTGTTCTTTTCCTATCCCACATTGATATGGTCACCAGAGTCATTGATAGATTCACATCCATAATGATTTGTCACCATATTTGCATGTATGTACATTGTTCTCTTCCAAAACCTACCACAATGATATCTCTACACATATGCATGACCACGCAATGCATATAATACTCAAGTGGATTATGTGTGATGATGCACAACTAATAATAATTCTGTCACACTGCATGCATGCATGCAATGTGTGGAAGCTCTCCTTTATTTAACCTATGTGTTTTTGGTCAATATATGGATTTGATCTCCTAGAGTCATATTGCATGCATGTGTGTTCTTTCCCATGCATATATATTGCATTAGCGTTGATAGATCCACATGAGATGACCACATTGCATGCATGTGTGTTCTTCCAACAATATACCACATTTTGACATATATATATATATATACATGATGAGACCACACATATATAACTCTAGATGATGCAACTTATGTCACACTGGTGCAACATGCATGCAATGTGTGTGTGGAAGTTGTGCTTTTCCTATATTGGTCTCTGTGACCATACATGTGGTGGATGTACACATATGGAACCCCTAGAGTCATTATTGCATATGTGATCTTTTTCCTAAACCACATTGATATCCACACTAGCTACTAGTAGCTAGATGTCATTGATCCACATACATGAACACACTACTTTAAGATATCTATTTTTGGTTTATGACCATATATATATGGATCTCATCTCCTAGAGTCATATTGCATGCATGTGTGTTATTTTCCATGCACCTTTATTGCATTATTGTTGATAGATCCACATGAGATGATCACATTGCATGCATGTGTATTCTTTTCTAACAATATACCACATTTTGACATATATCTACATGATGAGACCACACATATATAACTATGGATGATGCAACTTATGTCACACTAGTGCAACATGCATGCAATGTGTGTGGAAGCTGTGCTTTTCCTATATTGGTCTTTGTGACCATGCATGTGTACACATATATATGGAACCCCTAGAGTCATTATTGCATATGTGATCTTTTTCCTAAACCACATTGATATCCACACTAGCTACTAGTAGTTATATGTCATTGATCCACATACATGACCACATTGCATGTGTTCTCTTTTCCAAAACCATATTGTTAATTGGTATATCTACCACACACTAGTGGATTATGTGATGCAACTTCTTCATTCTTTCACACTGGTGCAACATGCAATATGTTGCTTTAATTCCTATGTGTTGTGGTCTGTATGACCATGCATGGTTTAATTTAACACATGGATATATCCCCTATAGACATTGCATGATCGATGTGTGTGTTCTTTTCCAATTACACACTGATATACATCCACTTGAGCCACTGATCCCACATGACCACATTGAATACATTGTTCTTTTCCAAAACCACAATGATATATCTCGAGCTAGCTACATGTACACATGACCGCCCACTGATCCTAGAGTCATATTTTGCAAATTATGTGTTCTTTTCCTAACCCACATTATTGATATGGCCACCAGAGTCATTGTTGATGATAGACCACACATGATGATGACCACACATCATTGTATTTGTTCTTTTCCAATAATATATACCACACATTGATGTCTAACTCCAGTGGATTATGTGATGCAACTTACTTCTGTCACACTAGTGCAACATGGAATTGAAAGCTGGTTATTTACTATTTCCTATACGATGATGTTTAATTTAATTTAGTGTTGACACACATGGACCCACAGCCCCTAGAGTCATGCATGTGTTCTCACCACATTGATATATCCACTATACTCTAGTCATTCACATGGATATATCTGTAAGTTGCTTTAATTTTCCTATAGATGTATTTTGGTCTGTGTAGTGATGCATCTTCTTTGGTCTCAAACTAATTTAATATATATACCATATATGTTGCTATGACCTAAAACTAATCAAAATAACGATAAAAGTCCATCATCGTTCAACCCTAATTTGGAGAAATCCATTGTTCAAAATAAACCACATTTTGAATCTTATCTATAAATAAATTTGAATATATTATCCAAAATACTAACCTCTCCTGAGATCATTATACAAGACAGAATATAAACTAGTAGTCCACATAATTGCATTTTTTCAAGATTTATTCGTCAATAATTTATAGTTTTCTTCACCAAGGCTCTTTTTAGTGAAGACTTTCTAAAATATGGTTAATTGTTTTGAACCCTCCATCATGCATCCAACGGCCAGGACACCAACCGCAAATTTCTAGGTCAGATCCCCCCACCCACGTGAAATTTGGCGCTAGCGCGGGAGAGTTTCTATGCAAACGAAAATTTCTCGAGCTACAATTACGTTTGAGCCCACCCGCACAGCGCCACCCATGAATTCATGCAAAGGTCATTTACGTAATCTATTCCAAACCGTTTTTACCCCTCGCCGAAATGAGAGAGATCCAAATTTCCCCACCACCCTCGGTTCCGCCGTCTTCCCCCTTTTCCCCTCGCCCTTCACACCGTCCTCCCCCTTTTCCCCTCGCCGCTGTCCGTCCCTCCGCCATCTTCCATTAATCCCCTCGTCTTCGTCCATCCTTCTAGTAGTAACCTCTCTGTCACCCTAGTGCACAAACCCTAGCCCCTCCTCACCGTCCCGGTTTTCCACCACGTCTGTCAACCTCGCCGGTCGTCCACCTCGCAGACAACCTTCTAACCTTTTCAACCACCTCGTTGTACACTTCACCCGAAAATTCGGCTAGCTCACTGTCCATCTCCCCATCTAGCTCGCCATCCAGCTCATCATCTAGCTCAGCGTGCACCTCGCTGACAAGGCCCGTCACCACACTAACAAGGCCCATCCACCTCGTCGCCCACCTCGTCGACGAGGTTTGCTACCTCACTATCCAGATCGATGCCACGTGCCCCGGGTCACTTCAAGAAACGCGATATCAAAAATGCCCTACAACATGTAGGAAAGGAAACACACTCATCCTCAATTCTCAAGTTTTTTTACTTTGCCAGAGAAATGTTGTTCATTATCCTGTTCATGCCACCAATTTACCTTTTTTGTTGCAGTTATTCTCTCTTATTTGTTCTGCCTGTGAAATTGCTTGTGATTTTACAAGTCTTGTGATTAGGGTTGCATTATCCCGTCTATTGCATGAGTTTTACTACTTCATGACATGTATGATGAGCAAACTATAAATTGTTCATAGTAGTATGTTTTACATGATGATTACTATTGAACAATCAACATCATATGTCATGACTTGTTTAGTTGCATATTTTAATTGCATGAAAGATGCTTATCCTTCTGATGTTTAATTGTCCTGCCCTTCTTATTAGTGCAACGAGCCAACCAATTGATAAGTGAGATTCAGAGTATTCGACTTATGATCAGTTTACATACAGATAAAGTTTGCATTATCTTGGTTGTTCCATTGGTTTGGCTGCTTCATCCTATGTCTTTTGATCAGAGTATAAATTGCTCATAGTGGACTATATTACATGATGATTACTATATAACAATCAGCACCATAAGTTATATTTTGTTTATTTGTAGGATAGTTTCTTATCCTCCTTATGTTTTATTGTGATTATCCTCTTTAACTACGTGTATACTATTTCGGCTTATGATCTGTTTGCGTGTGATATAGGTTGCATCATCTTGCCTTTTTGCATTAGTTTGGCTACTTCATCATATGCCTTATGATCATAGTAGAAATTGATCGTAGTGAGCTATCACATGATGAGTTCTATAGAACAGTTAGTATAGTAGGTTATGTTTCCTGTTTATTTTCACTATTGTTGCTTATCCTGCTTATGTTTTATAGTCCCACTCTGCTTATTACTGCAACCAATTGGTGAATTGTCCATCTTGTTCATCGTCTTGTCTCTTGCTTTGCTTTGGCTGCTTCATCGTTAGTCTTGTGATATGAGATTCAGAGTACAAGATCCTCATAGTGGACTGTTGGGCATTATGATTAGTATAGAACAATCAATACCATAGGACATAGGTTATATTTTTGTAGCTTACTAAAGAGATGTTTATTCATGATAGAATCACAATTGCATCCCCTGGAAGAAAGACGGCTGGAAAACATTACGAGAAACAATGTGTGGATGCAAAAAAATGGGTCTTAGGCCACTTGTTTATCCATATCCCACTGAATTCTCCCCTAAAAAGAGCAAGGATGAAGGGTCTGGATTTGACTATTATCCTGAAGAGGAGGGGGAGGATGAGCTGGAGGTTTTCCCCTTACTTGCCTACTCATCTTTTGTGTAATTATTTGGTTACTTAATTTTCTATATATGTTGTGCTTTTTTATTATCCCGAATTGACTACCATTGAATTGTGTAGACTGAGAAGAGGAAATATAAGAAGAAACCTGTCGTCATGACAAGGATGGCTGCTGGTGGTGGATTAGCTTCTCGGAAGCGTGTCTCGTTTAGCATGGCTGCCTCGACAGAAAGTACGAGACATAGCATGTCCAAGGGGAATCCGCCAGAAGTACTTCCACCTCCATGTTCTCCATGGCACCCACCAGGACCACGAAGTGTGGCGACGTCTTCCCAAGAAACTCAGAGTCCTGCAGATCTTGATGCTCGAGGAGAGAAGGTAGCACCCCAAATCGAGATGGCATCACTCCATGGCAGGAAGATAGCAGTCCAAGACGAGCAAACAGCTTCCCCAGGCAAAAAACCAACTCCCCAAGGAAAGCACATTATATTGTTTAAATGACATTATATGGTAGAACACTAACTCCACATTATATGTTTGTAGATGATTTTGGCCGTGATCCTTCTGAAGATACTATTAAATGTGATGATCCTAAAATTGTATTGAGGGAAAAAACATAGGGACGTAGCTTGAGAATGTGTCCCATGGAGGAAAGCTTCCATTTGCCATTCCTCCAGGAAGAACTATTGCTTCCAAGTTTGCCACTGAGTGTGTAAAAGCAGTCAAGACTAGTATGTCTATCTCCCCCCGCTGGAAAGAGTACAAGGAGAGGCCAAATGTCAGAGCAGAGTTCTACGATAGAGTTTCCGTATGTTCTGTGACACGACTGCCCTTTTCTTCTCATTACTGTTCAAGCAGTGCCTGATGCATGATGTTTTATTTCAGCAAAAGTTTGTCATGCATGCGTCACACCTAGATGTGCAGGTTGAACACATGAACGATGCAGAGTGGTGCAAGCTCGTTGATTCTTGCACTGACCCTAGGAACCAGGTCAAGTCTTGTCTACTCAACTTCCGCTTGTTTGTGTTTAACCATGACTGCCGCTTATACTCTATGGTCTCTCTTTGTGTAGGCCCGTTGTCTAATAAACAGGCAAACAAGAAATAGACAACCTTATCGCAGTGACTTGTTTTTCTTTGACAGCTGGGGCTTCTCCAAAAAGCAACAGTAAGCCCTCCAGAATACTTTTCATCTTTCTCATCTTCCAAAATTTCAATGCCATATTTGTATCTAAAAGCAAGATGGCATTTGTAATTTGCTGGCGATTTTTCTAATGTTTGATTCTATTCCTAAAACTCAATAGGCAACCAAGGAAAGCAAGATGGCACCTAATGGTACAGAAGATATCACTAAGGATGAATAACCTCCTATGCGCTGTCGCAGGATATCAGCATCCATTCTTCAAGACCAGCCAAGACTCTCCTTGAAGCGCAACTCGGGGCTCAGAGAGCAGGGAATGCGATACGGCACAGTGCCACTGTGGGGTTGGAGACGGAGATACCAGATGGCAAGGCAGAAGCCCTGAAGGAAGCATAGGAAGTGTGGAAGAAGCTATACCAGGTCCATCTTCGTCATCTTCGTATAATTCAATACCATGTTTGTTCATGAAGATGTGCTTGGAATTTGCTTGCTAGTTTTCTAATGTTTGCTTCTATAACTTCCAGGCACCCATTGGAAGCATGGTGTCGCCATCTTCTGCAGAAGATGGCATTGAGGATCAACCCCTTGCTTCCACTGATGAAAGCATCCATGCTTCAAGACCAACTAGCTCTCTCCTTGAAACACAACTTTTGGCTGACAGAGCAGCGAATGAGGCACGGAGCAGACGCATTGCAGCATTGCTGAAGGAAATAGAAGCAAAGAATGAAGCACGGAAAGCACTTGTGAACTTTGCAGACCTTATAAATGCATCACTTCAGCAATTCATATCTATATTGCGTAGGTGAACTGGTGGTATGATTGAAAGCTTGTTAGGCTCTTTTCTTTATTTTGTTGGAAACTTATGTGCGAACCTATTTATGTCTCCTGAAACACGTGCCCTGCAATTTCTGTCGATCTGGACAAGGCAATCTAGCAAAATTGCCACCACTGTTCTCTGACATAAATGAAAACGTCATGCTTGTTTAGTTGACGAAAATATTTCCATCATCGATAGACGCCTACGTGGCGCACTTTCACTCGTAAACATCCTCAACGAAATAGGAATGAAATCTATTCCGCCCTGACGAATTGAGTTCGTCATGCGTTGGAGATACGCGTCCAACTCTCATTGGTACATGATTCGCGCTATAGATGGACCACGCGTTTCCTTCCTATTGGTCCACATGTCGCCCTGACGATCGGTCATGCGTAAGCGGGCCAGCTTATTGCCGTGACGAAAACGAAATTCGTCTCTACCAGCGCGACAAAATAGGAAGGATGCCGTAGGCAAATGAAAGGATGACATCAGAAAATGGCGCTAGTGGGGCCATGACGGAAAAAAACGTCAGGAAGTAGATGACGTCAGCAAACTTCGCTGACGGCAGTTCACGGTGCCGTCCGCCACGTGGCATCATAAATGACGAAATATAAACTTCATGATAGATCGGGCCTGGTCCAGGCCGGTCCAGTTTGCCGCGAAAAAATTGGAGGAACATCATGGACAGGTCATGACATTTTTTCAGACAGAAAAAACGTCAAGGATCGAATTATGACGTGAGGTTAGTGACCTATTTTTTTCGTCGTAGAATTCATCACGGATGGTCATCTATGACATTTTGGCCCCCATCGACGACGATATCAGATCGTCATCAACCGCCCAAATTCTTGTAGTGACACCACACTCTGGAGTTTCATCATCCATGTGTACTTTTCCAAAACCACAATGATGCACACAAATACACACACACATCCAAGTGGGTGTGGTGATGCTGCATCTTTCAAACTAGTGGTGAAATGCATGTTGCGGTTGAATCCTTGCATGCTGCTAGAGTTCTTGGACATTGTTGGACACCACATGCTAGAGTGGCATCATTCCATGTGTACTTTGCCAAAACCACAATGATGCGCACTCATACAAACACACACACACATCCAAGTGGGTGTGGTGATGTAGCATCTTTCAAACTGTTGGTCGAATGCATGTTGTAGTTGAATCCCATCATACTACTAGGGTTCCTAAATATTGTTGGACAACACATGCTGTAGTGGCATCATTCCATGTGTACTTTTCCAAAACCACAATGATGCACACTCATACACGCACACATCCCACTAGGTGTGGTGATGCAACATCTTTCAAACTAGTGGTAGAATGCATGCTGTAATTGAATCCCAACATGCTGCTAGGGTTCCTGGACACTATTGGACACCACATGCTGGAGTGGCATCATTCCATGTGTACTTTTCCAAAACAACAATTATGCAGAGTCATAGACACACACACATCCAAGTGGGTGTGGTGATGCAGCATCTTTCGAACTGATGGTAGAATGCATGTTGCGATTGAATCCCAGCATGCTGCTAGGGTTCCTAGATATTGTTAGACACCACATGCTGGAGTGGCATAATTCCACGTGTACTTTTCCAAAACAACAATGATGCACACTCATACACACACATACACATCCAAGTGGGTGTGGTGATGCATCATCTTTCAAACTCGTGGTTGAATGCATGCTGCAGTTGAATCCCAGCATGCCCCTAGGGTTCCTAGACATTGTTGGACACCACATGCTAGAGTGGCATCATTCCATGTGTACTTTTACAAAACCACAATGATGCATACTCATACACAAACATCCAAGTGGGTGTGGTGATGCAGCATCTTTCAAATTAGTGGTAGAATGCATGCCCAAGTTGAATCCCAGCATGCTACTAGTTTTCCTAGACATTGTTGGACACCACATGCTGGAGTGGCATAATTCTATGTGTACTTTTCCAAAACCACAATGATGCACACTGATACACACACATCCAAGCGTGTGTGGTGATGCAACATCTTTCAAACTTGTGGTAGAATGCATGAAGTAGTTGAATCCAAGCATGTCGCTAGGGTTCCTGGACATTGTTGGACACCACATGATGGAGTGGCATCATTCCATGTGTACTTTTACAAAACCACAACGATGCACACTCATACACACAGACACACATCAAAGTGGATGTGGTGATGCAGCATCTTTCAAACTGGTGGTGGAATGCTTATTGCGGTTGAATCCCAGGATGCTGCTAGGGTTCCTGGACATTATTGGACACCACATGCTTGACAATTTTTTATGAGGCTTCGGTGTTATTTATCCCTAGTTATGAATAATTGTAATTTTTGGTAATTGTGATGATCATGAGGGACTTCTCAAAAAGTTATCTTGGTAAGAGGGTTTTATGTTCCTTCTAGATGGGTGGGATCAAGATACATGTCCAAGATTTATTTGGGAATTTTCTGAATATTTTAGATCCTCCTTATATTAATTATTCAAAACATGATGAATAGGTTTTATTGAATTCATTTGATATGTTTGAATTGCGCAAGGATGTTTTTGGTTTGAGATGGTCATAAAAATCAAACCACACATTGGAGAAGTTTCCCAAGATTTATTGAGGTAGAAAAGTATTTAAAACAAATATTTTCTCATTTATGTAAATTAAGAAAATAGGCAAAAACAATTATTAAATCTCTTCAAAAATATTTATTTTTGAAGTGGTAAGATAGGTAACAATATATAGGCCTCATATGTTCCCAAATTTGGAAAAGTGTTTTGGAGAAAAACAAACATTCTCTTATAGAGTGATTTTTGAGGTTTTTGTAAAAGAAACGAATAAATAGTTTTTGGGCCAAATTAATTATGGAAAACATTTGATGGATCTTTATCTCCAAGGTACATGATATCCACACAGTGTATCAATCATTTGCAATCTTAGGTTTTGAAAAACAAACTTGATTTTGGAAAAAGCCATGAAATTGAGGATCTTAGGCAAAGTTATTTTTATACCACCAAAAGCTTGTTCGCTTAAGGACTCAAAGATCCCCTTGGGTCATTGGCTATATGTATAGATATACGAAGTTATGTAGATAACCATGGTACAAAGTGTTGATTTTAATCATGATTGAGCTATCCCAAGATTGACGCCAAAGTTGGCTAAAAATAAGGGTATCAAAGTAGATTATTATTTAGCTTCAAAATCCATGTGGGTTTTTGAAGAACAAGGCTACAATTTAAACAAGTGAAGTATGGATGGATATACCTTCATGAGTATAACACAAGCATGCCAAGAGTTGGTCAAAAGGAGATATAATGAAGATTTGAGCTTCTACCAAAGTAGGCATGTTGGTAGGAATTGTAGAAAATATTATTTTCTTGCCTGCAAAACCATCAAGAACAAGTGGGTGTAAGGATGATCTAGCTAAGGGAAACTGTGGGCCTTGGGATTCTTTAAGATGGTTTAAAATATGGTTCAAGTTCATTTCCAAAAATGCACACGGGTTGGGAAAGCAAGAGACTCAAAGATGTGATGTTGATAACAATTCTAGACTTAGCCATTTTTGGAGGATTTGTTTTTTTACTAGGATACAAGTTGGCTGATTTTGAGTGGATGCAAGGTTCCAATATCATAATTAAGTGAATGAGGTTGAACTGTAGATTTAGTATAATGTATCCATGCTTGAAGTTGGTCTAGAAACTCCTAGAAGGGATTAACTCTAAGTTGATGTAGTTAAGGAAATGTATGATCACTTTAGTGGCTAGAGATCAAATCAAGCTTGAGTAACTTTCTTAGGGTTGGTATTATTTGATTAGCTAGATACTGGAGGATGAGCTCCTAGGATAGCTCATACTACTTCCTAAGCAAACAAGTCAAACATCAGCTCATGGAAAATCAATAGGCAACAAATCAAGGCATTTTACCTTCCAAGAAATTCAATCTACTTCTAGGGTTATCATCAAGCCTAGCTTGATATAAGGATGGGTAGTTTGAAGAGGTTGTTGTTTTTGAATAAGATAAGGTCCTTGGTACTTCTACTAAGAGTAGAGTTCAAAAACTTTATAAAAGATTTTGGAAAACCTAGAGGTAAGAGTAGTTGAAAGTTTTTTCTTCAAAACATAAGGAGATTATATCATATAGGTCTCCATAATTTTGTTAATATAATCTAATATATCATTCATGGTGTCAAGGGTATCTTGGCTCTCGTTTTGAAAAGCTAGAACACTTGAGATTATGTAAAATGAGCCAAGACAATTTTGTTAAATAGCTTTTATCAACTGAGGGTAACGTAAGGAGTATATCTTCTAATACACATTCAGATGCATAAGGACTAACAAACCAAGCAAGCAAACATTGCATTTCAAAACAAGAAAAAGTTTTTTTTCCCCTGATTTTTGTATTCTGGTCAACTAGTCAGGGTTGCTGAAAGTGGGATGTTATAGACATTTCCCCCTTAAACTAATATTGTCCTGAGATGCTGGAGAGTAAGGTTAGGGGATTCTGTGCCAGGTTAGTACTATGTGTCTCAACCTTAACTAACTTAAGGGCTTTGTCTGGACTTGGTTACTTTGCCAGTAAAGCTAAATTTCAATCATCTTGGATGCATGGAACATTGAGGAAGCTTCAGACCTGGACGCGACGGATGATTTTTCTTTTCTTTTCGGACTCCATATTGCGAGGGCTTAGGCTAGGCAAATGACATCTAGCCAGAATCCTCTCAAAGTACCCTCCTAAGGATGGGATCTACAACTTGATTTATTTTCTATAAGGATCCACATCATTTCCTTAGAGGCTTCTCGTATCCTATTTAAGGACTTATGGTCAAAACTATTGAAGTTGTTTCTGGCAGATGGTTACTCTATTTAGTGGGAAAGACGCAGTCTTTCCCCCTTACGATTAAACTAGGGTACCTCACAGATAACGATGTACTTTCTTCTTGTAGTATGAGGATGGTGCTTTGAATACTATCACCAACTTTCTGTCGGGAGGTGAAGATTTTAGATGTTGTTCGTAGACTAAATCCTACGAGGCTCATATGCTACTCTTATTCATACTTAGCCTATTGGAGCAATTGAATTCATAGACCTACTAATCGTTTCAAAACTGAGGGGGTTAGTGTATCGATGGTCCTTCAGGTGGGTCTTTAGCTGAAATATCAAAGAGGCTTCGTATAAATGTTGTCTCTTTAGGTTACTTCATACTCGTTGAAGAGTAGTCTTGCCTACTTCAAGTATTTTTGGTTGTCTTGATTCTAAGGTTGAGTGGACCTCTAACTTGTTGTTGAGGTCTATCTTTTGTTATTTTTTATGACTCTTGAGTTGATGCTAGGACAAGGACGTCGAATTGAAAATCTTCCTGAAGTATCTTCTGGTAGTCGGTTTCTTGATACCTTAGAGCTTCACTAATTCTTCGAGAAGGGGGTAGATCTTCTGTCTTGGATGGTTGGCATGATGCTAGGGGAAGGCTTTATTTCCCCGAGTCTTGAGTTGGGGTCTTAGAGTGACGTCCTATTTTGCAAACCTTGTCGTGGGTGGTTTCTTAACGAAGCTTTAGTAAGTTAACTCTGGGCAGGTTAGGTGTTAATGGCAAATTATGTTAGTCTTATGTCAAGGTAGGGGCATCTTGCTTCAGAAGATCCTTCTTCACTTGAATTATTTGTGTTGCATTTTCTCGATGGCGTGGCAAACTCATTGTCTTCATGCATCCTTATCTTCAACAATTTTGGGATTATTCTGGCCTTCTCCTAAGAATCTTCCCATCAGTTGGGTAGAGGCGTTGAATAAAATAGTTAGTATCTTGGGGACTTCTGGAAACTCGTAACATATGAAGGTTAGTGGAGTTAGGTCATCACTTCTTGTCTTGGTTAGCAGGTCTTGTGGTTTCTTGGGGATGGTGGAGATCCTTCGGTGGTAGACGTCTGGCTTCAATGGGACTCCAGCTATTGTCGGCAGGTGAATGATGGCACGCAATGATAGTGATGAGTCTTGAGAAGTGATTTCAACGAAATATGACATCCCACTGAGGAGAAGTCTTCAAGTGGTTTGTAAGTGGACGGTGTCGAACCTCGGGTGTGGAGATACTCTCTTCTTATCTAAAGCATGTTCTAAACCTTGAGTTAGCATAGGTTTCTATAGAGACAACTAACAGGGGATTCGCTGAGTTATTAGGTGGTTTATCGATCCTCAAGACATATCTGAGCTAAGGTCAGAATAGTGAGAACACACATATAACGTGAACAGAGCGATGGGGTCGCGAGGTTCTTCCTAATGTAGAAATGCAGACATCACACATCAAGCAACACATTATGCACTTAGGCAAGAAAAGACGGCCTACTACAGGGACCAAGGATTTAACTACTCATGATATAGGGGAATCCTATCCTAGGACTATTGATCCTAGATATCTCGTGGTTGTGGTCTGGGTCAATATCTTGCATATTAAGCCTTTGTCGTATTGTTGGATGGTTCTTAGTACTATAGCAATTGATTCTTCGGGTCACGAGGATTCCGTTGGTAAGGCGATGTTGTAGTTTCCTTATGTTCGCTGGTAGTTGCTTGTCTTCATCTTGCTATCCTTGGCTTCACCTGGTTCTAGGTCGTATGTGTTTGAAATCCGTATGTTTGAATATTTGATGAGAGATAGAAGAAACCAGTTTCAAAACTAGTTCAATTAGGCGAAGATAAGAAGTAGAACTTTTTGAAAGGCTTTTGCAAAAATAGTTTTTGAAGGCTGGTGTTTCTGAGTATTTGTTTTCCTATTTAAAGACCATGCTAACTAAGGTTCTCCTACAGTCAGGATGGCTCTGATACCAAGTTTGTGGGGACCTTGGATTAATCCTCCGAGAATCCTTGTTATGCATATCACCACGATCGCATGATCAGTCTATCATGGCACATAACCGACAAGTATCAAAATAAACATCCATTACTTAAGCGGATACAAGTCATACCTCAGTTTCCATTATGGATACATCAATCATCACCAGCGCAACTTATCAAGCGTCATTCCCGAGCCATGCCTTAAAGGCAGCTGACTGGGAGAACGTCTTAGCTCGCATAGTCATCCACGTCACCTTCTTCTTCCCCTTACTTCTCGATCTGACCAAGTTAATAGCCATGGACAATGCTAGTGAGCATATGGAATGTACTCGTGATGGCTCCAAAAATACCCATCTTCCACCGCGTTTATACATTGTTTTTCATCAGGCAGTTGACAAGAAACTCTCAATCCTTGCCTCTAATGAGTAATAATTGAAAATATATGCAAAACCTTGCTTTTAATTGGTTGTGCAGGAAATCACACTTTTTAATGCGAAATCAAGAGTCATAATGAAGGTTTTTGAGGAATTCCACACGGCCAAGTAATTGGGGAGTCATTCCTAGGCGTCTGCAAGCTTAGAAACCACTATTACGGGTAGAGCCCGCCCGTACCATCCGCCCGTACTGTGTGGCAACGACTCCATCTCGTCAAGCCCTACAACTTTCATGAAGATACCTATATATTTTGAGGCACCAGCCATAGGCTAGAGAGACGCCATTCTCAAATTACACCACAACACCACCAAAGGAGATCCATGCCATGGTTCATCCATTGTTCATCACTTCCATCATCCATCAACTGCATCAAGCATAGCCATTTCTTTGTACTTTAGATATCCTTGTGATTTGGCGACCATTGTAAGAATATTTGATTTCAATCTAATTATTTTGCACAATGTTTTCTATCTTTGGTCTATTTTTTATGACTGAGTAGTCCTCACAGGATGCGGGTTAGAGAGAAACCTTGCAGAAATTATGTGCATTTAACTCATCGGAGTATTGTGTTTTGTTTGCAAATAGAGATTTGTATCTTTTGTTTCTTCGTCTCTTGTCTTGATCTGTGGACTTGTTGGTACCGAAGATCCCATAGATTGATAAAGGCTTGAGGTGATATACTTGGCTAGCAGCGATCTCATAGGAACCCTAGTGATAGAAAGGGTAGTAGGGTCTTCACTTATCGACCCATTTAGGATCACAACAAAATCACCACTTAATGCTTTGATCTGTGTTTTACACTTAATAATCGTTTGTATCCCCTTGCTTCATGGTGCACTCAGTTGGATTAAAAGACTATTACTATGCCCGCTGCATCACGGGGGCACTAGTATATTAGGATGTGTTTCCCATAAGAGATTATTCCTATTCAACCATTACACATGACTATGCTTATTATTATCTTTTATCACATATGATGTGCAACTCCAGGTGGATCTTCAACCCTAGCCTATCTCCATCCATTGATTCAACCCATTATGAAAGTAAACTATATTGTTCCGGTAAACTAAGGTAAAACAAACAAACAAAGTCTTGTAGACATGTCCTTTTTAGTTCCTTTTAGCGTTGCTTTCCAAGATTCGATTAGACCTAGGTCTTCAAGGGAAAAAGCTATTATACTACATCCGTGAATCCGTATCGAAGGAATCAACTCGCAAACCACCTTAAGAGAAATAACACAAAAATGAGGATATGTAGTATGGTTGTGGTAGTAGTAGGGCTGCATGAGAGGTTCTTTTCTAAAATACTTTTGCTTGTACATATAGCAACTACATATCGTTGTTGAAACTTTTGTAAAACATTTTGAAAATCTTTTGAAAAGTTTTGGATAACACTAGGATTGATCACCCATTTCTCATCTCGCGGTCATCACTCGTCAAGAATTCCCATGTTCTGTGATACTTCAGTATCACCTGAGTAACATCCCACTTTTAGCAATCCTGATTAGTTGTTCAGAATGCAAAAATCAGGGGGAACAAAAACTTTTTCTTGCTAGTAATTTAGTGTTTGCTTGATGTTTGTTTGTTCATATACATCTGAATGTGTAGCATATGATATATTCCTTACCTCACCCTCACTTAACAAAAGCTATTTAGCAAAACTGTCTTGGCTCATTAAATATATTCTCAAATGTTTTGGCATTTCAAAAACCTGAGCCAAGATGCCTTTGTAACCCTAACTATTCTAGGACTCCCTCCAACCCAAATTAGTTGACTCAAATTTGTCTAGATTCAAATGTATCTAGACTTGTTTTAGTGTTAGATACATCTGAATCAAGATAAAACCAAGTGAACTAATTTGGATCAGAGGGAGTAGCTTCTTTTGACAAAATTATGGAGATCTATAAGATATAATCTCCTTACGTTTTCAAGACAAAAGCTTCAAATACTCTTACCCTTAGACTTTCCAAAACCATTTATTAAACCTTGAACTCTACTCTTCGTATAAATACCAAGGGACTCTTATCTACTTCAAAACACAACCTTTTCAAAATACCCATCCTTACCTCCATCTAGGCTTGAAGGTATCCATAGTACCAGATGTATTTTCCTTGTAAGATGATTTGCCTTGATCTATTGTTTGATGATTTGCCATGACCTGCTATCTGACTTGTTTTCTTAGGAAGTAGTCTGAGATACACTAGGAACTCACCCTCTAGTATCTAGATAATACAAGAATATTGATCCTAAGCAAGTTACCCGAGCTTGATCTGATCTCTAGCCACTAAAGTGACCATCTATTTCCTTAACTAAATGAACTTAGAGTTAACCCCTTCTAGAAGTTTCCAAGTTAATGAAGACCAATAGTAAGCATGGATCCTTTCTACTCATACTACACTTAAACATAATACACTTGATGATGATTTGTAACCTTTCATCTAATCAAAAACATTAACTCTTGTATTCTAGTTAAAATCTCCAAATCTGCCAAAAATGACTAAGTCTGGAAAACTGTTATCAGTGACTCATATTTGAACCTCTCTATTTCTCAACCATTGCATTTTGGAAATGTACTTCAACCATATTGTATACCATCTTAAATACTTGCAAGGACCACTCCTTCCCTTGGCTAGACCATCTTTCAACCCACTTGTTCTTGATGGTTTGGTAGGCAACAAATTAAACTTTCCTGCAAATCTTCTTAAGATGTCTACTTTGGTAGAAGCTCACATCCCTATGCTATCTTCTTATGACCAACTCTTAGCATGATTATATTCTACTCATTAAGTTATATCCATCCATACTTCACTTGTTCCAATTGGATATCTATGCTTCTAAAACCCAGATGGTTTGTGAAGCTATTTAATATTCTGCTGTGCCACTCTGATTTTTAGCCAACTTTGCCATCAATCCTAGGAAATCTCAGTCCTAATCAACCGCAACCTTCTGTACCTTGGTGATCTACTTAACTTGTTCTATCTATCCATATAGCCTATGACCCAAGGGGAGCTTTGAGCTCCAAAATCCAACAAGGTTTTGATGGTATAAAAACAATAATGCCTAAGATCTTTTATCTCTTGTTTTCCATCAAAATCAAGTTTGATTCTCCAAAATCAAGGTTGAAAATGGTAGATACAACATGGGACATCATCTAATAAGATAAAAATATATCAAAAGTTTTCTGTTATTTAGGCCCAAAAATCATTTAATAATTTTCTTTTACAAACGCCCCCCCAAACTACCTCTTTATAGGAAAGTTTGTTTTTATCCAAAACAGTTGTCCATCCTTAAGAATATTTGTGGCCCATATATCATAACCTATATTACCACTTAAAAAATAAATATTTGTGAAGAGTTCTAATAATTATTTTTGCCTATTTTCTGAAATGTCAGAAATGGAGTAATAAATGTTTTTAATACTTTTCTGGCTCAATAAATCTTGGGGAAATTCTCCAAAGTGGGAATTAGTACTTGGGACCATCTCAAACCAAAATCCATCCTTTAGAAAATCAAAAATATTAAATGAATCAAATAAAATGGATTCAACAATAATTGAATAAATGATAAAAATATGATCTAAAATTCTCCAATAAATCCAAATTAATTAATGGTGATGCACATTCACCCTATCTATCTACCAGTAAATTTTCCCCGTCTAAACATTGTGGGGCCCCCAGATTAATCCTCCGAGAATCCTTGTTATGCATACACCACGATCCCATGATTAGTTTGTCGTGGGACATAACCGACAAGTATAAAAGTAAACATACATTACTTAAGTGGATACAAGTCATACCTCAATTGAAATTATGGCTACATTTGTCATCATCAGCGGAACTTTATCGAAGTATAGAGCCCAAGCCATGCCTTAACCTATAGGCAGATGACTAGGAGAATGTCCTAGCTCGCATAGTCGTCAACTTCACCTTCTTATCGCTATCTGACCAAGTTAATAGCCAGGGACAATGCCAGTGACTATTTGAAAGTACTCACAGACTACCTTAAGATAATAATAATAATAATAATAATAATAATAATAATAAAACAATAGAATATGCAGTATGGTTGTGGTAGTAGGAGGGCTCCAAGAGAGGGTTTTTTCTCAAATAGTTTCTCTTGTATATATAGCATCTACATATATTCGTTGAAAACTTTGGTAAAACTTCTTAGAAACCTTTTTGAGAAGTTTTGGAAAACACTAGGATTGGGTCACCCATTTATTCCTCCTTCCAATCATCCCATGACCAAACTCCTTTCCTTCCTTTCTGACCATCCCATGGTCCAAACTTTTATCCTTTCTGACCATCCCATGGTCAAAACATTTCCAAAAGCCCTTGCTTTTCTGAAATTCTTTTTGAAAACAAAACTAGCACCGCTCTACACCGGCCTTTCCAACCGTCCATGTCGTGGACAGGACTATTCAAATAGATTTACACTCTGCAGAGGTTGTACACTTTTCCCACACCATCTGAGTACTTTGCCCTAATCCCCTATGGATTATGGTTCGAGTAACCGGTCAAGACCTTCAGAATGCCCACTCCAGTACAAGCGCCTACCCTATGAGTCGTTTCCCTCAACACCGGGATGTCGGGTACCGCCGACAAACCATAGCGCCTTTTTAACTACACAATGAGAAGCTCATATTAACGCATGGCGGCCTGCATACCATTCGTTTCTTCTCCGGATCGATGCTTCACATGGACCCTTACAGGAGAAGACCCAAGCTCTAGAGATTGAAATCCCCTATAGTAGTTTCATGGGTTAATTATTCTAGCAAACTGCAAAGAATCAGGTGCATTTTCGTAAACAATTTCCTCTCTTTTATTTTAGTACCTTTTGTAAAAGAAAAACCTTTTTCCTTTCTCAAAATTTTCATGGTAGGTCAAATCTCACCAAGGTTTTATCATAAAACATTTTGTAAGACCTTTTTCAGGGTCTTCCTATCCTATAGCTTGCTTCGGCTAAATAAAGGTCTCTAAAGGGGTATGGTGTATTACACCATCTACCATACCAGGGACAAGTAGGTGTCATGGAGGGGTTTTACTTAGTAGTACCATTGTGTAATGGTTTGGAGGATCCAAGCCAAACCAGAGATAACTCATCGTACACTAAAACAATGCAGTTTCATAAACAGTAGGTAAAACATGCATAAGTAAAATAGTAGTTAAAGGCTTATAAGAAAGAAGGTGGCTTGCCTGAGATTAGCAATCTGGCAATATATGTCCCTGGACTTCTTCTGAGAATACCATAATAATCCAAATAATAACCACTTCTTCTAATCTTTGATATAATCGCAACTATCGTCGTCAAAGGGAATACATGCAAACAATCAATTGCCACAATCAACAGAAGGCATACAAGCATCAATATCATATAGAAGGCAAGTATACAACAAAAAACTAACTTCAGTAGGTTTTGTTAGATTGAGTTTATAGAAATTGGAATGACTCTAATAGCCTTTATGGTATTTCTTTTATGTTTTAATTGCCAGCACAACTTAAAGAGGGGCTTTGGAACTAATGCTTGGGTATGTATGATATCAATATGCAGAAATGATACCAATGGTTAGGTTATTATAACAAGGCCTACAAAAGTGGTTTCGTGATTTTAGCACTTTTCTTTAATGAGATAAGGATTTTCTAGTGATATAAATTGTAGTTTTAGGGAATAAATGACCAGAAAAGATCTACAGCTCAAAAAAATTTGTCCTCAAAGGTATTTGTATATGTTTGAGTTTGAGATTTTTGAGAGTTGGAATCATGTCAAAATAATTAACATGATTCCCTTGCGAAATTCCCAAATTCAGTACTGTGAGTAATTTGTCTTTTTCACTATTTTTATTTTAAAGAAGCTTTTAATATGAAACTAAAGGCCTTAGATAGGTACTTCAAATACCTTTCAAATTGGATTCATAAATTTAGGAGTTATAAAACTCGTGTAGTGATCTATCTACTGAGATAACCCTAGACATAGAGGTTTAAATCACAATAAATCCACAATGCCCTAATAATTCTTGATCTCTTGGGAATTTACACGTTCTCATGTACCACAACACTAGGAGTTGTAATCAACTCAAAATAGGCTATGGTTTTGCCTACGGAATTTTATAAAGTCTAAAATGAGGAGATTTTGTTATTTTTACCATAGTAAAAATAATGTTCCAATTGGCATGGGGCCAAGGAAAACAGACGTGAATCCCAGAGCGGAGGAGCAGTGAAGAAGTGGATGAATTGCTGAAAAACTGGAAAGAGTGTCCTAAACCAGCAAAAAAGCGAAAGAGGAAGCAAGAAAAGACGTTGATGAAGGTATGGAAAACAAGGTCTGTTTTCTGGGAGTTGCCATACTGGAAGTTTCTCCGCACGCCTCATAGCCTTGACATCATGCATATGACAAAGAACGTGTGCGAGAGTCTAGTCGCCACCCTAATCAACATGCCAGATAGGATGAAAGATGGTCCTAAAGCAAGGAACGACTTGATATTCATGGGCATCCGGAAGGATCTTCACAGAGGACCCCCTACTCCTGATGATCAGGAAGATGACGATGATCATCACTCAGAGGCGACACAAGGTCGTCGAAAGGGTAAAAAGGTCAAGAAGAACGAATATTACTGCCCCCTTCGTGCTTCACACTAAGCCAGGATGAGATCAAACAGTTTTTCAAGTGCCTTCTAGGAGTCAAATTTCCTTACGGCTACGCGGGCAAGATAAGCAGGTACCTAGATGAGGCTAAGCAGAGGTTTAGTGGGATGGAGTCTCACGAATGTGTCGTGCTAATGACGCAGATACTTCCGGTTGCACTACGAGGTATAATGGACGAGCATGTCCGAGAAATATTGTTTGGGCTCTGCAAGTTTTTCGACGTCGTCTCTCAAAAGTCAATTGGCGTGAAACAGCTCGGGAGGCTACAAGAGGAGATAGTGGAGATAGCTCGGGAGACTATGCAAGCTCGAGATCTACTTCTCACCTGCATTCTTCGACATTATGGTGCATCTGCTGGTCCATATCATGGAGGATATCATCCAACTCGGGCCAATGTTTCTCCGCAGCATGATGCCGTTCGAAAGGATGAACGGACACATCAAAGGATACGTTCGCAACAGGTCCCGTCCAGATGGAAGCATAGCCAAGGGCTTTCTAGCTGAAGAGTGCATCTCTTTCTGCACGAATTATCTAGGCATCGAGAACCCTGTCGGTCTTCCCGTCAATAGGCAGCTTGGCAAGCTCGATGGATCGGGTCACCGAGAGGGTCGTAGCGTACTGCATGCAGACTACGATTGTCGACGCGCGGACTTTGATAGAGTAAACCTAGTCGCACTACAACATTTAGAACTGGTCGATCCTTGGGTACAAAAGAACAAAAGGTCAATCGAGAAGAAGTATAGTGACCGGGGCATACAGAGGACACAGGGAGAAATAATCAAATAGCACAACTCAGATTTCACGCGTTGGTTTAGGCAGACGCTCCTAGATAATCCCCCGCAATCGCATCCTGCGGAGCAAAACATCATATTCACATTGTCGCAGGGACCCATGCACAACCTAGTGACCTATCACGCATATGATATCAACGGCTACACATTCTACACGGAGGAAAAGGACAATAAGTGTGACTATCAGAACTCAGGCGTAACATCGGAATTCTACACCGATGACAATGTGAAGGAAAGATTTTACGGAAGGATCAAGGAGATCTGGTAGCTCGACTACTGTGGAGAAAAGGTGCCGATGTTTCGTGTCAGATGGGCCAAGAGCGTCGAAAGAGAAGACCAGTATTTCACAACCATGTTAATACCCGAAGCAGCCAAATCCAAGGCCACCGGTGCGCATGTCGCCGCAATAAAGAACCGTGGGTACTGGTTGCAAAGTGGACCAATGTTTTTTTATTACCGACCCGACAAAGGCTAGTCGTGTTGTCGTGAGGAGAGGAAAAAGAAACATCATCGGAATGGATGGAGTCGCCAACGAGCAAGACTTCGACCAGTACGGCGATCCAAAGATTGAAGATGACGACGGCTATGATGAAGAAACATACATCACAAGAAGAAAAAGGACAACCTTACCCAAAAAAGGTAGCCCATTCGAGCAAAGAAACATAAAAGTGCCGGGGCTAAATTATTCAATCGCGACAAAGAAGGGGAAAAATATTGTAAAACGCCAGCTCACAAAAGATTGCAAAACACATGCTCAAAAAAGATTGTATTGATGCATATGGATGGCATATGGATGGTATTATGGATGGCATATTATTAATGGACACATTATTAATGGACACTTTGAATCACTTTTGTACCACTTTTATGATATATATGTACCACTTTTGTCATATAAAACATATAACAAATATTTTATATAGTTTACATAGTTTTTGGGATATTTTTTAACATTTTAAAGTAGTTTTAAAATAAAAACAAAAAAGGGGGGCGCCATGGTTCGAACATAGGTGCTCTCGGTTTAGCCAGCGTAGGGCAGACGAGTGGGATATGGTAGTGTTAGTGTAAACTACAGGGGTGACCGCCCTCTTATTTGACCTGACACAACACTTAGCCGTAGCGCACCCTTACCTAGTGCGCTACGGTTAACCGCCCTCTTATTAAACTACAGGGGTGACCGCCCTCTTATTTTACCTGACACTCCATTTCCAGAGGCTCTTCTGTTGCAAACTTAGCATATAGGAGATCCCACTGTTTTTGTTTGCCGTATGTAGAATTCCAAATATAACATACTTATTTGAAAGATTTTATAACATACTTATCTACCTATATGTTGTATGTAGAACTTTACCCCCTTTAGGTTCCCGTGATTTTGAGTCTTTTGGGGAATGGGGTGGATGGATTAATACCTATCAGGTTAATGCTGAGATAGCTTTATTTCTACAACACTGTTTTCTCTTTAGTACTAATGAGTAGGTACTTAGGTGTGGTGTGATTCTTTCAATGTGTTTTGTGGCCCCTCCTCTGTCTTCCATTTGGCATCTACTTTCAGATTGATACATGTTATAGGATGATTTTACCTTGTGAAAATGGTGTCTGGTTTGTTCCACTTGTGCTTACTACATCCATGTTCTATCTTGCAACGGGATGCGAACACATTCAGTTGCATGTCGATGACTTAAATCCTGACCCAAGTGCATGCCAACGATAACATTCCATGTTTGCGGTAGAAGGCTAGTGCTTATTGATCCCACCAACTAATACAACCATGCAAAAAGTGATATATTCTCCAAGTATGATCTGTTTTAGTGTGAACATTGAAGATTTGACTATGTAAAATCAAAGAATAAACAAATCAGCCACAGATAAAGCAGAGTGCTGCAGAGAGCTCTAGCATATACAATAAAAATTACCACTCAACGCTGCTGCTTGGACAAAGAGTGAAGAAGGGCTGGGCAAAGCTTAAATTTCTATACAATCAAAAAGTATAAACCCAAGCAATTATCTCGATGGCCAACATGTTGTACCCAAGCAATGGAAATAAAACCTGTCCGGGATATAAGGTATTTAACCTATACCATGGAGCTTAAATAAAGGGGAAAAGGGAGAAGTACTCTATAGGAACAAATGTTAATTTGACTGTATGAAGAACTTGTATAATACTGTATGAAGCACTTTCTTATGATCTGCAGCACTTGTAGCACTTGAAATTGTGCTTGTGCTTGTATGAAGCACTTTCTTATGTCGTGTATGCAGGTGCTTGTATGAAATGAGTCCCGATTTTCGCTGAAATGTTGATTAACTTCCGTTTCGGCAGAAATCGGGCACTCCTAGTTTTAAAAAAATGAGCAAAGGTCATGCCGGATTTTTCCGCGGACTTTACTAACCATTATTTGCCTTTTATTAGTGCAAACATGTGTGACAATGAAGAGGCAGGCTCTTCTCAGCGTATCAACGCTGAAGGAGAACTGAGACCTCAAAACAGACCCTTGTCATTATGGGAGGAGGTCAAGTAGCTAGAAAGAATGACAGAGGGCGATGAAGAATACAACCCTTTCGAGAGCGACGCCGATAAGATGGAAGACGCGGAGGAAGAAGAAGCGGCAAAAGGAACGGCGGATGATGAAACCACTGATGGCGGCAAGGGCACAACAAGTGGTAGTAATCCGCCTAAGAAGAAGAAGCAAAGGCGCCCGAACACGGTCGGCACCGTCAGAGAGGAAATTACCGAAGTGAGACCAACAGGGGTTACTTTGGCGCTCGACGATGTGGTCAAAGGGTACGGTGGGAAAGTGGTGGCTAATACCCGGACCGCCATCTCGATCAACACCGAGAATCTCCGGCATAAAGATAATGGCCATTTGCGCACACTCCTCATTGAGAAGCTGCACGCAAGATACAAGTTCCCCCTTCAATATCGGAACACAGATTATCATGGGAATGAAGTAAATAAATCCGCCCTCACGAGGATGAGCACCGCCCTGGCTAGCTGGAGAACCCGGATAAAGAAGAAGATATTTAAAGAAGGGAAAAGTCTCGAGGAGATCCAGAGGATTGACCCGCAAATCACCGAAGATCAATTCCAGGAGTTCAAGGCCAAGTGCAAATCCGAAGCAGCCAAGGCCTCGAGTAAGCAGGGAAAGGAATTGCAGGCGATGAATATAGGTCACCACCATCTCGGATCTGGTGGTTATAGAGCTGCCGAGCCCAAATGGCATAAGGAGGACGACGAGTATAGAGCTAAGGGGATACCTAACCCCTTTTCGAAATTCGAAAACAAGCAGCTTCGAAACTTTATCAGGGCTCGTTACCATGTGGACCCCAAAACCAAAGAACTCACCGGGGAAACTAAGGTGAAGGACTTCGAGGTTCTTGCTGTAAGTAATTTAATTACCACGGATCAAGTCGATTACATTCTAATCGATCAAGTCGAATTTCTAAACAGTTCACATTACTTCTTCTGTAGGAGTAGGAAATTGCTAGTCAGGGATCCCATGGTTCCTCATCCCACGGGTCAACGGCGGCCACCCAGTGGGATAACCCTTTTAACAGGGCCATGAACAGGGCCAAGAAAATCACACCGGTTACAAATAAGCCATCGTCAGCTAGCCGTCTGGCCAGCTTCGGGGCTAAGAATTGGGTGGATCATTTTGGTCCACCCCCGAGGACGCGTGTGGAGGGAAGGAGCGACGAGGAAAACCGCGAAGTTCAGGAACTTAAGGAACAAGTGCCGTGGATCCCGCAGATCATCCAAGACAACCTGGCAATCACCCTCACCTCCATCCTGCCTACCTTAGTGGAGTCAATAGCAAACTGGAGTGCGGGTGGTCGACAAGGCCGTGCCCGATTCCAAGCATGGTCAGTAGCCACTCAAACAATGCGGCGCCGGTGAACCCAGTGAATTATGTGTTCGTGACTCTGCCCGCTAGCATGGCGGTGCCGGAAGCATTGGTGACTCCGCCCGCTAGCACGGCGGCGACAGAAGCATTGGTGACTCCCCCTGCCATTACCGTGGCGCCGGAGCTTAATGCAACTGATAGGGAGAATACGCCGGTGGCCGGCACCGCGCCATCAAGCAGCCCCTTCGTCTCTTGCACGCCCGTCGTCGTATGCGGTGCCTCGACATTAGCCGAGCTTGACGCCATCATGGTAAACCAAATACTTTACCGCCTTGCCATTTATTACTCTTATGGCATCTTTTTAATGCCATACATGTTTTTCGCAGACGGATGTTCCATGCACTCTCTTAAGCTTCGTGAACAACGAGTTGAGGGATGTTTCCAAGGGTACCATCATTCAACCCTTGCACCGTACGTTCCACTCAAAGCCGATGCCAGATAGCGTGCATAGGGTTAAAATTATCCGGGTGCTAAGGGGCTGCGACGACCTGGAACCTCCCATTCAACCCCCAGGTGCGGATGAAGAAGAGTCGGCTATCCTTAGAAGTAGCTTCGGCTTATTCCTGCTATGGCCAAAGAGCATGATTCGTTTGGGGACGACCGGGGCCATCACCCCACAGACAACAACACTGCCTGTCGTGCTAGCGCCAAGCCATGGAAAGACCCCCACACCGCTACCGCCGTCACCTCCACGCGATTGTTTGGCTGGTCATATTGACATGACCATGGCGTAGGATCCAAACAAGGATGACGAAGATTACTTCGATGATTTCATCCACACTAATCTTTTCCCCAGCGACCTAAACGAAGACCCAGCCGGTGGCCCCGCAGAGAAAGCCACTTGCAACAAACGTCTCTTTGGTTCTCAGGAGACGCCTCCAGCTTGCACCTTCACCGAGCCAGCGGATACATCCAACCGGCCCTTTGTTCTGAGCCCTGACAGACTACATAGGGCGATCGATGCTCATATTGCGGTGCCTACCCACTTCCCAAAAGGCAAGAAGACCAGGAAAAGAAAATCTCACAGCTCGAGCTAGCCGGTGGCATCAACTGCGAATCCGATCAGGTTTCAGGACGGGCCACCAAGACCCAAGGGTATTATGTGGAGGATGCATGTGGCGGATGAGCCCATGCTAACTAAGAAATTGCTCAGGCTCACCACTTCAGAAATGAGGAGTGTGCATGACGGTGTGCTGACGATAGAGAGACGCCTTCTTGCGGAAAAAGATCCCTCGCACCCGGTATTCGTGGTTAAGGTGCCACGGGGCTTGGGCTTCGTCGATAATGTCCCCGTGGATCTGTTCTTCCTGCGGTTTGACGACATCTTCAATATGTTCCACCTGTATCCGCTACACTATACCATTGTACGCCTGTTTTCTCTCAGCCTGGCCATTTAGATCATTAGAGAGAACACCCTCGGGCATCGCTATAGTGGACCCCTACTACATGCGTGATGGCTTCTTGGGAAGCGCCATTGAACGGCGATTCGTAGCCTCGTACCTCCAAGGCATCTTGGTGGCGAACAAGACAATAAAATACATTCTCATGCCTTTCTTTCCCGAGTAAGTCATTATTCACTCGCCGCCATAACATGCTTTATTTGATTTTCATCGTTCTTTTTCCAACACATTCTGTTTGAATTGTTTTGCGCAGAGATCAACACTGCACACTCATCTGCTTGTCGCCGAAACAATCGCAAGACACGTATTTTGACTCAGGGAGTCAAGAAAAGAAGAAAAACTACGAAAATATCAAGGAAGTTCTAGATGATGCTCTCACCGGCTATGCCTCAGCGGAAGGCGCCACCTTCGTGCGTAAGAAGCTCAAGTTTGGCAGGCACGTCTTCACCCATGTGACGGAATTCCCCTGCGTGAAGCAGCCGACAGGAAGTTAGAAGGAAGCCTACTATGCACTCCATCACATGAGGGCGTTCCTACTAGAGCAACAAAATTCTACGCTGCCAGATCATCTCAAACGGTGGGCCGAAGTCAAGGCCAGGATCAATGATTCAGATATTAGACAAGAGATGTATCACACCCAACAACAGTTTGGGTCTATCATCAGCCGTGATCTCATGACTTCAGGGGGGGTCTTCTACGGAGGCAATCCACCGAATAACCGTGACGTAGTAGATCGCCGAAAGATGCAGGGTGACTATAGGGCGTTCATGACGAAATAAGGCGTCCTCCCGTTCCCTGAGCCGAGCCAGAAGTCTTGATGTGTTGGTCTAGTTGAGGTTCTTTATCTCCACAATTACTTGTGTGTGTCGACATGTACATGCTACTACTTGGTATTTTTTTCTTACTTTGTTACCTTATTTGATAAGTATATCTTTATATGCGACTTTTACTTGCTTTTTCACCCACCATTTAATTATTATTGCCAACTTTCAGATGATGTGGTACGTCATGTCGAAGGGACGGGTTCCCGGAGTCTACGATGATTGGGAAGACTCCGGAGACAGGTGCACCGTTTCAGCGGCAATAGCTACAAAGGGTACAACACTATGGAGGAGGCGGAAGCTAGATACACGCGCTATCTAGCGGGAGTTAGGATAGAACCGGATGAAGACCTATACCTCCGTCACGGTGATGGTTATCGTCCTTGGTTGTCTGTCCTGCATGTTCCTACTTTAGATGTCTAGGCGAGCTTCCGCGAGCTCTAACTTGGTTCAGACATGTATTCATGTCATAACTAGCTACTTTGTAACTTGATCAAAATAATGTAACTTATACTGTGTATTTATGTATGTGACTTATCTATATGTATTTGTTTCTCTCTTGTTTGTGTACTTATTTATGTATTGTATATCTGTGTATTTATTTCTGTACTGTATATCTGTATATATCAGCTGTATTGTATATAATCTGTATTGAATATCATCCGTATTGAGTATTGAAAAGCTCACCCGTGGCGCACATATACTTGGTTAGTGGCGCACGTTGTCAAATACTAGTCATGCGCCACGGGAAAAAAAATAGTGGCGGACAAGGCAGTGCACTACCACTAACTCGAGATACCTGTAGCGCACCTGGCAGTGCGCTACGGGCACTAGATACTAGTAGCGCACTACGTCATGCACCAAAGGAAAAACAGTAGTGGCGCACAAGGCAGTGCGCTACCACTAACTTGAGATACATGTAGCGCACCTGGCAGTGCGCTACTGGCAGTTTTTAGCCGTAGCGCAGAAGTCGTGGCGCACCCCTAGTGTGCCATAGAAGGGGAAAATAGGTGTGCCACAGACGTGCGTTTTCCTAGTAGTGCCTGGACATTGTTGGGCACCGCATGCTGGAGTGACATCATTCCATGTGTAGTTTCCTAAACCACAATGATGCACAATCATACACACACATCCAAGTGGGTGTGGTAATGCAGCATCTTTCAAACTCGTGGTAGAATGCATGCTGCAGTTGAATCCCAGCATGCCGCTAGGGTTCCAGGACATTGTTGGACAACACATGCTAGAGTGGAATCATTCCATGTGTACTTTTACAAAACCAAAATGATGCACACTCATACACACAGACACACATCCAAGTGGGTGTGGTGATGCAACATATTTCAAACTGGTGGTAGAATGCATGCTACACTTGAATCACAGTATGCTGCTAGGGTTCCTAGACATTGTTGGACACCACATGCTGGAGTGCATAATTCCATGTGTTCTTTTCCAAAACCACAATGACGCACACTAATACAAACACACAGGCAAATCCAAGTGGGTATGGCGATGCATCATCTTTCAAACTTGTGATAGAATGCATGTTGTGGTTGAATCCTAGCATGCTGCTAGGGTTCTTGGACATTGTTGGACACCACATGCTAGAGTGGCATCATTCCATGTGTACTCTTCCAAAACCACAATAATGCACACTCATACACACACATCCAAGTGGGTGTGGTGATGCAACATCTTTCAAACTGGTGGTAGAATGCATGTTGTAGTTGAATCCCAGCATGCTGCTAGGGTTCATGGACATTGGTGGAAACCACATACTGGAGTGGAATCATTCCATGTTTACTGTTCCAAAACCATAATGATGCACAATCATACACACACACACATCCAAGTGGGTGTGGTAATGCAGCATCTTTCAAACTGGTGGTAGAATGCATGATTTAGTTGAATCCAAGCATGCTGCTAGGGTTCCATTACATTGTTGGACACCAAATGCTGGAGTGGCATCATTACATGTGTACTTTTACAAAAACACACCGATGCACACTCATACACAGACACACATCCAAGATGGTGTGGTGATGTAGCATCTTTCAAACTGGTCATAGAATGCATGTTGCGATTGAATTCCACCATGCTGCTAGGGTTCCTAGACATTGTTAGACACCAGACGCTGGAGTGGCATCATTCCATGTGTACTTTCGCAAAACCACAATGATGCACACTCATATACACACAAACTCATCCAAGTGGGTGTGGTGATGCATCATCTTTCATCCTCGTGGTCGAATGCATGTTGTAGTTCAATCCCAGCATGTTGCTAGGGTTCCTGGACATTGTTGGACACATACTGGATTGGCATCATTCCATCTGTACTTTTCCAAAACCACAATAATGCACACTTATACAGACACATCCAAGTGGGTGTGGTGATGCAGCATCTTTCAAACTAGTGGTAGAATAGATGTTGTAGTTGAATCCCAACATGCTTCTAGTTTTCCTGGACATTGTTGGAAACCACATGCCGGAGTGGCATCATTCTATGTGTACTTTTCCAAAACCACAATGATGCACACTCATACACACACATCCAAGTGGGTGTGGTGATGCAGCATCTTTCAAACTCGTGGTAGAATGTATGTTGTAGTTCAATCCCAGCATGCCACTAGGGTTCCTCGACATTGTGGGACACTACATGATGGTGTGGCATCATTCCATGTGTACTTCTAAAAAACCATAATGATGCACACTCATACACACACAAACACACATCCAAGTGGGTGTGGTGATACAACATCTTTCAAACTGGTGGTAGAATGTATGTTGCGGTTGAATCCCAACATGCTGCTAGGGTTCCTGGACATTGTTGGACACCACAACACACACACATCCAAGTGGTAGAATGCATGATGCGGTTGAATCCAAGTATGCTGCTAGGTTCCTAGACATTGTTGGACACCGCATGATGGAGCGACATCATTCCATGTGTACTTTCCAAAACAACAATGATGCACAATCTTACACACACACATCCAAGTGGGTGTGGTACTGCAACATCTTTCAAACTAGTAGTAGAATTCATGCTGCAGTTGAATCCCAGCATGCCGCTAGGCTTCCAGGACATTGTTCGACACCACATGCTGGAGTGGCATCATTCCATGTGTACTTTTACAAGACCACAATGATGCACACTCATATACACAAACACACATCCAAGTGGTTGCGGTGATGCAACATATTTCAAACTGGTGGTAGAATGCATGCTACGCTTGAATCACAGTATGCTGCTCGGGTTCCTGGACATTGTTGCACACCACATGCTGGAGTGGCATAATTCAATGTGTAGTTTTCCAAAACCACAATGATGCACACTAATACAAACACACAGACAAATCCAAGTGGGTATGGTGATGCATCATCTTTCAAACTGGTGATATAATGCATGTTGCGGTTGAATCCCAACATGCTGCTAGGGTTCTTGGAGAGTTTTGGACACCACATGCTGTAGTGGCACCATTCCATGTGTACTATTCCAAAACCACAATGATGTACACTCATACACACAAATCCAAGTGGGTGTGGTGATGCAACATCTTTCAAACTGGTTGTAGAATGCATGTTGTCGTTTAATCCCAACATGCTGCTAGGGTTCCTGGACATTGTTAGACACCACATACTAGAGTGGCATCACTCCATGTTTACTTTTCCAAAACCATAATGATGCACCATCATACACACACATCCAAGTGGGTGTAGTAATGCAGCATCTTTCGAATTGGTGGTATTATGCATGATGCTAAGGTTCCTGGACATTGCTGGGAACCACATGCTATAGTGGCATCATTACATGTATAATTTTACAAAACCACAATGATGCACACTCATACACACATCCAAGTGGGTGTGGTGATGCAATATCTTTCAATCTGCTGGTAGAATGCATGCTGCAGTTGTATCCTAGCATGCTGCTAGGGTTCCTGGACATTGTTGGACACCACATGCTAGAGTGGCATCATTCCATGTGTACTTTTCCGAAAATACAATGATTCACACTCAGACACACACACAAACTCATCCAAGTGGGTGTGGTAGAATGTATGATGTAGTTCAATCCCAGCATGCCACTAGGGTTCCTCGACATTGTGGGACACTACATGATGGAGTGGCATCATTCTATGTGTACTTCTAAAAAACCATAATGATGCACACTCATACACACAGACACACATCCAAGTGGGTGTGGTGATACATCATCTTTCAAACTGGTGGTAGGATGTATGTTGCGGTTGAATCCCAACATGCTGCTAGGGTTCCTAGACATTGTTGGACACCACAACACACACACATCCAAGTGGGTGTGGTGATGCAGCATCTTTCAAACTCGTGGTAGAATGCATGCTGTAGTGGCATCATTCGATGTATACTTTTCTGAAAATACAATGATTCACACTTAGACACACACACAAACTCATCCAAGTGGGTGTGGTGATGCATCATCTTTCAAACTCGTGGTCGAATGCATGTTGTAGTTGAATCCCAACATGTTGCTAGGGCTCCTGGACATTGTTGAACACATGCTGGAGTGGCATCATTCCATGTCTACTTTTCCAAAACCACAATGATGCACACTCATACACACACATCCAAGTGGGCGTGGTGATGACGTATCTTTCAAACTAGTGGTAGAATAGATGCTGCAGTTGAATCCCAACTGGACATTGTTGGACACCACATGCCGGAGTGGCATCATTCCATGTATACTTTTCCAAAACCACAAAGATGCAAACTCGTACACACACATCCAAGTGGGTGTGGTGATGCAGCATCTTTCAAACTCGTGGTAGAATGCATGCTGTAGTTGAATCCCAGCATGCCGCTAGGGTTCCTCGACATTGTTGGACACTACATGCTAGAGTGGCATCATTCCATGTGTACTTCTAATAAACTACAATGATGCACACTCATACACACACAGACACACATCCAAGTGGGTTTGGTGATGCAGCATCTTTCAAACTGGTGGTAGAATGTATGTTGCTGTTTAATCCCAGCATGTTGCTAGGGTTCCTGGACATTCTTGGACACCATATGCTGGAGTGGGATCATTCCATGTGTACTATTCCAAAACCACAACGATGCACACTCATACACACACATCCAAGTAGTTGTGGTGATGAAGCATCTTTCAAACTGGTGGTAGAATGCATGTTGCAGTTGAATCCAACCATGCTGCTAGGGTTCCTGGACATTGTTGGACACCACATGCTGGAGTGTCATCATTCCATGTGTACTTTTCCAAAATCACAATGATGCACACTCATACACACACATCGAAGTAGGTGTGGTGATGCAACATCTTTCAAACTAGTGGTAGAATTCATGTTGTAGTTGAATCCCAGCATGCTGCTAGGGTTCCTGGACATTGTTGGACACCACATACTAGACTGGAATCATTCCATGATTACTGTTCCAAAACCATAATGATGCATAATCATACACACACACATCCAACTGGGTGTGGTAATGCATAATCTTTCAAACTGGTGGTAGAATGCTTGATGTAGTTGAATCCCAGCATACTGCTAGGGTTCCAGGACATTGTTGGACACCACATATTGGAGTGGCATCATTACATGTGTACTTTTACAAAAACACAACTATGCACACTCATACACAGACACACATCCAAGATGGTGTGGTGATGTAGCATCTTTCAAACTTGTCATAGAATGCATGTTGCTATTGAATTCCACCATGCTGCTAGGGTTCCTAGACATTGTTAGACACCACATGCTGCAGTGGCATCATTCCATTTGTACTTTCCCAAAATCACAATGATGCACACTCATACACACATGAACTCATCCAAGTGGGTGTGGTGATGCATCATCTTTCAAACTCGTGGTCGAATGCATGTTGCAGTTGAATCCCAGCATGTTGCTAGGGTTCCTGGACATTGTTGGACACATGCTAGAGTGGCATCATTCCATGTGTACTTTTCCAAAACCACAATGATGCACACACATACACACACATCCAAGTGGGTGTGGTGATGCAACATCTTTCAAACTAGTGGTAGAATAGATGTTGTAGTTCAATTCCTGCATGCCACTAGGGTTCCTCGACATTGTGGGAAACTACATGCGGGATTGGCATAATTCCATGTGTACTTCTAAAAAATCACAATTATGCACACTCATACACACATACATACATCCATGTGGGCGTGGTGATGCAGCATCTTTCAAACTGGTGGTAGAATGTATGTTGCTGTTGAATCCCAGCATGCTGCTAGGGTTCCTGGACATTTATGGACACCATATGCTGGAGTGGCATCATTCCATGTGTAATATTAAAAAATCACAATGATGCACACTCATACACACATCCAAGTAGGTGTGGTGATGAAGCATCTTTCAAACTGGTGGTAGAATGCATGCTACAGTTGAATCCCAGCATGCTGCTAGGGTTCCTAGACATTGATGGACACCACATGATGGAGTGGAATCATTCCATGTGTACCTTTCCAAAACCACAATGATGCATACTCATGCACACACACACATATCCAAGTGGTTGTCGTGATGCAACATCTTTCAAACTGGTGGTAGAATGCATGCTACAGTTGAATCCCAGCATGCTTCTAGGGTTCCTGGACATTGTTGGACAACACATGCTGGAGTGGCATCATTCCATGTGTACTTCTAAAAAACCTCAATTATGCACAATCATACACGCACAAACACATCCAAGTGAGTGTGGTGATGCAGCATCTTTCAAACTGGTGGTAGAATGCATGTTGTGATTGAATCCCAGCATGCTGCTAGGGTTCCTAGACTTTGTTAGACACCACATGCTAGAGTGGTATCATTCCATGTGTTCTTTTCCAAAACCACGATGATGCACACTCATACACACACACACACATCCAAGTGGGTGTGGTGATGTTGCATCTTTCAGACTGGTGGTAGAATGCATGTTCCTGTTGAATCCTAGCATGCTGCCAGGTTTCTTAGACATCGTTGGACACCACATGCTGGAGTGGCATCATTCCGAGTGTACTTTTCCAAAACCACAATGATGCGCACTAATACAAACACACATAAACACATCCAAGTTGGTGTGGTGATGCATCATCTTTCAAACTCGTGGTCGAATTCATACTGTAGTTGAATCCAAGCATGCTGCTAGGGTTCCTAGTCATTGTTGGACACCACATGCTACAGTGGCATAATTCCATGTGTACTTTTACAAAACCACAATGATGCACGCTGATATATTCCAAATGTATCTATAATTTTTGATGTTCCATGCTTGGTTTTATCTACTTTCTTATGTTTTATCTACCTTCTTATGTTTTATCTACTTTCTTATGTTTTATCTACTTTCTTATGTTTTGTCCACACTTTCGAGTACTTTTCATATGATTTCTTGGACTAACCTATTAACAAGATGCTATAGTGCCAGTTGCCTGTTTTCTGCTGTTTTTGGTTCCAGGAAAGTCAGAAAATGAATATTATCAGAATTGGACGGGACAAAAGCCAAAGTTCCTATTTTACCGAAAGACTCACGGAGCCCAAAGCAGAGATGGAGGAGGGCCAGGGCCTGGCCACACCATATGGTGGCGCGGGCTAGCCCTGGCCGTGCCACCAGGTGGTGTGGGCCCCCTGGCACTCCACCGACCTTGCCTCTTCGCCTATAAGAAGACTCCCGATGCATAAACCCTAAATCAAGCCTCCAGCCACGAAAAGTTCCATAGCACCGCTGCCACCGAAGGGGAGATTCAGGGGACAGAAAGTCTCTGTTCCGGCACCCTGCCGGGGCGGGGAAGTGCCCCCGGAGCCATCTCCATTGATCTCTAGCACCATCTCCATCGCCATTGCTAATGAGGAGGGAGTAGTTCTCTCTCGAGGCTAAGGGTTCTACCGGTAGCTATGTGTTCATCTCTCTATCTATCCATGATCATATTGTGATCATGAGCTTGTAATCTGTAGATCTACCTTGCTACTCAAGTGTTTTTATAGATCTCTGCTCTCCCCATGTGTGTGAAAGTGACAGCGTGCTCACCATGGTGGCACTTAGGCTAGAGATTTCAAATACTTGTTATGAGTTATATTTTGAGTTGGATGTCTTTATGAAATTGTGGTGTTTGTTGGACTCATCTAGTACTCAAGGTGACAGTGTGGGGTTTTCTAGATGGGAAAGGCTTACTTTGAGGTGTGCTGTTATAGCCCTACCATCGATTAGAATGTTCAACCGGAGAGTAGTTAAGAGTATTATCATAAATAAGAATATATTTATATGAGAGTGTTCACTAGCGAAAGTATGATCCCTAGGATTTGTTCTTAGCACTGAAACACCGTTTGCTATAGATTTGTTACATGTTTGCTTGCTTCAACCTTTGTTTCAGTTTTACTTTAGTCTCTTCCACGCCATCAAGCTATTTTATAGACCATTATCTTATATCCATACCACTTGTATTTGACTATCTCTTAGACGAACTGGTGCACCTATACACCTGAGAAATGTATTGGGTGTGTTGGGGACACAAGAGACGTCTTGTATCTTGATTGCAGGATTGCTTGAGAGGGCATACCTTTGACCACTTCCTCTCTGAGTTCGATAAACCTTAGGTGATCCACTTAAGAGAAATTTGCTGTTGTTCTACAAACGTCTGCACTTGGAGGCCCAACAACTGTCTACAAGAATAGAAGTGCGTAGACATCAAGCTATTTTCTGGCGCCGTTGCCAGGGAGGTAAGGTAAAAGGTACTCAGATCCTGCAGTGTGAGTGCTTGAAGTTATTTCCTTTAGATTCTGCAATTTGGTCTTTTTGTTTCTTGTTTTCACTAGTTAGGCTTAATGGAAAACAGCAAAAAAATTAGAGAGCTTTATAGTATTTATCTTGAGTTAGGACCTGAAGTGTTTGAAGAGAAAATTAAAAAGCCTATGGAACTTTATTTGCATGCTAATAGCAATGTTGTTAGTATGAATTCTTTGGACATCATTATTGCTAATGCTATGGAAAAGTGTAAGCTTGGGGAAGCTAGTTTTGATGAGAATGATCTTTTTAGTCCCCCAAACATGGAGGAGAAAATTTACTTTGATGATACTATGCCTCCAATATATGATGATTAAAATGATGAATATGATATTTTCAGTCCACCTACTATTGAGGAGAAAATTAATTATGATTACAATATGCCTCCTATATTTGATGATTATGGTGATGAGAATAATAATGATAGCTATTTTTTTGAATTTTCTCCCACCACAATAAATAAGAATGACTATGCTTATGTGGAGAGTAATAATTATTATATGCATGTGGCTCATGATAAGAATGTTTTATGTGATAGTTATATTGTTAATTTTATTCATGATGCTACTGAAAGTTATTATGAGAGAGGGAAACATTGTTCTATGTATCTCAATAATATTAAGTTTCCCCTCTTTATGTTGAAATTTTTGAAGTTGCACTTGTTTTTCTTTCCTATGCTTGTTGCTTTGTGCTTTCATGACTTGTTTCTTTACAAGATTCCTATGCATAGGAAGTGGGTTAGACTTAAATGTGTTTTTAATTTGCTTCTTGATGCTCTCTTTTACTTCAATTCATATTTCCTATGTGAGCATCTTCTCAAACTATCATGCCTAACTTAAAGGCATTAAAGAAAAGTACTTATTGGGAGATAACCCAAAAGTTTTAGATGAGTCTTGGAAGTTATTACTTCAGTAATAACCGCTCCTTATCCTTTTTATTTGCTTTTTGTGCCAAGAGAAACCTCTAATGAGAGGGAAGTAATGATTGGGAAAGTTGCTATCCCAAAACAGATTTCTGTGCTTCACCACAAAAATTCGTGTAAAATCTCTGAACGTCTTTTTCAGACGTGAGTTTTTTTGCTTCTGCCCCAGGTTGTTATCTAACTTTTTTTAGTTCAATACTTTTTGATTTGAGCAACAGAAGGTCTTCGAAAAAATTCATGTTTACCTGCTGGTCTGTTTTGACAGATTTCTGCCATTTTCTGCATTTGCTTCTTGTGGGTTCCTTTTTGAGTTCTTTTGGGGAATTGAGCTTTTTGAGGGAAGTGCTACAGTATCTAGTGTTCTAATGGAAGTTTATTTGGTCTTAGAACTGAACCTTAAGACTTATTTATCTTGAGTGCACTAATGTTGCTAATAAAGATTGTGTGAAGTTTTGTATGAAGGAAAAATTTCAGGTGTATGGAAGGAATGAGTAATGAGATGAAGGATGGACTAAAGATTAAGCTTGGGGATTCCACGCGTGTCACCCCAAGAAATATCCAAGAAGTACAAGCGTCAAAGCTTGGAGATGCCCAAGGCATCCCCTTCTTCATCAATAAAAATCCCAGGTTTCTTCCAAACGCTTCATTTTTATTGTTTCATGCACAGTTGTGTTGTTCTTGGAGCGTCTTCTTTTTCGTTTTCGTTTTGGTTTTTAGTTTTCTTGGTTTGCTTAGTTTTCTGAATAAATTGGTTGGACCCCCTCTTTCATACATTGGTTTGCAAATAGTTTGGTTTGGTTTGGAAAAGAGTAGGGAAGTTCATGCTTATGTGGTAAAAAGAGCACATTTTTGAGTGTGGCCTATGCTTTTTCATGCCATGCTTGATATTGATTTGGATTGATTCTTAGTATTATTTGCTGTAGCATGACTTGTTATAAACAATTGAGATTTCTTAATGTGCCTTGGATGAATCATGCGTTGTTTTAGCATATTAAAGCATAGTATAGTGGTATTCTCCTTTGATGCTTTATTTGGGTTGACTTGGCACATGCTCACACCATGTTATGACTATCTCAAGTCACCATAGCATTTATGATCCTTTAGTTTTCAACTTGTAGTATCACTTTATGCTTTGATCAATGATGTTTTTTCGCTCTGCATGATTATGGCCATTATTGCTCTCTTAGTTTGTCGCTCCCAGTCTTTTGCTAGCCTCCACAACAAAGTATGAGTTCCACTCATGCATCCAACTTCCTAAACCAAGTTATTCCAAGGATTCCACCATACCTACCTATTAGCTTATGCTATTCCAAGTATATTCATGCTTTTGTTTACCTTCCAAATTAAACTTGTTATGAGAAAACTAGTGATTGAAGCTCTCACGAACTTGATGGCACACTTTACTTTTTGCATCTAATAAACTTGAACCATTGGGTACTTCTTTGTTGCGTATATGCTGGCGCTTTATAAGTTGAAATCAGCAGAACCATGTATCATGGGGAACGCTTTCAACATTGCACTTGTAGTTTGTACCCCGTTGATATCATGTTCTTTTGCTTATGGATCCCGACGGTGTGAAATAAAAAGTGGAACTTGTAAGATCATGGAGTTTGTATGTGTGTTAGAGAAACGCCTGGGCCGCCGGTCTAATCCATGCTGACATGGTGGAAACCTGCAGCGTAACCAAAAAAAAGAGTCCTATATTGAGAAAAAAGAGATTATGAAAAGAGGAAAGAGAGAAAAAGGCACCATTTTCCCATGGTAAATAAGAAGATTGTTGAGATGCTCGTCGTCTTCTTGCCTTTTCATTTTGATATGGGGATTCTTCCGTATCATCAGGCAAGGGGTACCCCGTTGGCGGTTCTTTATGATACATATGTACTTACAATGACAAGAGCTTACTTGTGACTAAAGTTGAGTAGCATGAGGTTCGGTCTTCGTAAGTAAGGGGCATGAGATTTCGGTTTATAACTTGTCAAGCATATCCTCTTAGTTGTGTCACTTTAACCTTAATCACCTTCAAGATGCTTATGTTAGGGGAAATGAGAGCTGAAAGCTATAAATACCATAATTGTTTGAAGCTCTTTATGAGACTTGAATCCCTACTTCCTTTTACAAAGGCTTTCTTCCACCATTACATTGTGTCTCCACCTTCTATCTTTATGCACCTACTTTGAGAGCATAGTGGCCATTCTTAGTTCTATGTGCATTGTCCCAAGACTTGTTGATTGATGCATAACTTTGATATTGCTTGTTTTAAACTATTTGTATATAGTCACTCTTATGAACTTTGAAGGTGTCATATGCATTTATATTTGCTACTCTATGAGGGACAAGCTGAATGCCATTATGCTATGTTTTCTTTACGTGAAACAAACAAACGTCTTGCAAAGCATTGTTATTCATGAATCTTTTGTTTGTGCCATTTCACGTTGCAACATAGTTGCTATGTCTTATTGCTAGAACTTTATCCTTCATGCTATTTTGAAGTACTTTGATCCCAGCTTTGAATGTTTTACAAATACTTTGATCAAGTCTTTGATGGTGCATGTCACCTAAAAAATTATTCTTTCTTTTTATCACTTACCTACTCGAGGATGAGCAGGAGTTAAGCTTGGGGATGTTGATATATTGCAAATGTATCTATAATTTTTGATGTTCGATGCTTGGTTTTATCTACTTTCTTCTATTTTGTCCACACTTTGGAGTACTTTTCATATGATTTCTTGGACTAACCTATTAACAAGATGCCATAGTGCCAGTTGCCTATTTTCTACTGTTTTTGGTTCCAGGAAAGTCAGAAAATGAATATTCTCAGAATTGGACGGGACAAAAGCCAAAGTTCCTATTTTACCGAAAGACTCAGGGAGCCCGAAGCAGAGACGGAGGAGGGCCAGGGCTTGTCCACACCATATGGTGGCGCGGGCTAGCCCTGGCCACACCACCAGGTGGTGTGGGTCCCCTGGCACTCCACCAACCTTGCCTCTTCACGTATAAGAAGTCTCCCGATGCATAAACCCTAAAAAATCAAGCCTCCAGCCACGAAAAGTTCCGCGGCGCCGCCGCCACCGAAGGGGAGATTCGGGGACATAAAGTCTCTGTTCTGGCACCCTATCGGGACGGGGAAGTGCCCCCGGAGCCATATCCATCGATCTCCACCACCATCTCCATCGCCATTGTTGATTCCCATGATGAGGAGGGAGTAGTTCTCTCTCGAGGCTAAGGGTTCTACCGGTAGCTATGTGTTCATCTCTCTCTCTATGCATGATCATATTGTGATCATGAGATTGTAATCTATAGATCTACCTTGCTACTCAAGTGCTTTAATAGATCTCTGCTCTCCCCATGTGTGTGAAAGTGATAGCGTGCTCACCATGGTGGCACTTAGGCTAGAGATTTCAAATACTTGTTATGAGTTATATTTTGAGTTGGATGTCTTTATGAAATTGTGGTGTTTGTTGGACTCGTCTAGTACTCAAGGTGACAGTGTGGGGTTTTCTAGATGGGAAAGGCTTACTTCGAGGTGTGCTGTTATAGCCCTACCATCGATTAGAGTGTTCAACCGGCGAGTAGTTAAGAGTAGTATCATAAAGAAGAATATATTTAAATGAGAGTGTTCACTAGCGAAAGTATGATCCCTAGGCCTTGTTTCTTAGCACTAAAACACCGTTTGCAATAGATTTGTTACATGTTTGCTTGCTTCAATCTTTATTTCAGTTTTACTTTAGTCTCTTCCACGCCATCAAGCTATTTTATAGCACAGTTATCTTATATCCATACCACTTGTATTTCACTATCTCTTCGCCGAACTAGTGCACCTATACACCTGACAAGTGTATTGGGTGTGTTGGGGACACAAGAGACTTCTTGTATCTTCATTGCAGGGTTGCTTGAGAGGGAATACCTTTGACCACTTCCTCCCTGAGTTCGATAAACCTTGGGTGATCCACTTAAGGGAAAACTTGCTGCTGTTCTACAAACCTCTACACTTGGAGGTCCAACAACTGTCTACAAGAATAGAAGTGCATAGACATCACACACTCATACACAAGCACACATCCAAGTGCGTGTGGTGATGCATCATATTTCAAACTGGTGGTAGAATGTATGCTGCACTTGAATCGGAGTATGCTGCTAGGGAACCTGGACATTGTTGGACACCACATACTAGGGTGGCATAATTCCATGTGTACTTTTCCAAAACCACAATGATGCACACTAATACACACACACACACAAAAATCCAATTGGGCATAGTGATGCATCCTCTTTCAAACTAGTGATAGAATGCATGTTGTGACTGAATCCCAGCATGCTGCTAGGGCTCTTGGACATTTTTGGACACCACATGCTGGAGTGGCAACATTCCATATGTACTTTTACAAAACCGAAGTGATGCACACTCATACATAGAAACTCATCCAGGTGGGTGTGGTGATGCAGCATCTTTCAAACTGGTGGTAGAATGGATGCTATAGTTGAAACCAAACATACTTCTAGAGTTCCTGGACACCACATACTGGAGTGGCATCATTCCATGTTTATTTTCCAAAACAACAATGATTCACAATCATACACACAAACATCCAAGTGGGTGTGGTAATGCATCATCATTCAAACTAGTGGTAGAATGCATGTTGTAGTTGAATCCCAGCATGCTGCTAGGGTTCTAGGACATTGTTGGACACCACATCCTGGAGTGGCATCATTACATGTGTACTTTTACAAAACCACAATGATGCACACTCATACATAGAAACTCATCCAAGTGGGTGTGGTGATGTCGCTTCTTTGAAACTGGTAGTAGAATGCATGTTGCGATTGAATCCCACCATGCTGCTAGGGTTCCTAGACATTGTTAGATACCACATGCTGGAGTGGCATCATGCCATGTGTACTTTTCCAAAACCATAATGATGCACACTCATACACACACACAAACTCATCCAAGTGGGTGTGGTGATGCATCATCATTCAAACTCGAGGTCGAATGCATGCTGAAGTTGAATCCTAGCTTGTTGCTAGGGTTCCTGGACATTGTTGGACACATGCTAGAGTGCCATCATGCCATGTGTACTTTTCCAAAATCACAATGATGCACACTCATACACACACATCCAAGTGGGTGTCGTGATGCATCATCTTTCAAACAGGTGGTAGAATGCATGATGCAGTTGAATCCCAACATGCTTCTAGTTTTCCCGGACATTGTTGGACAACACATGCCGGAGTGGCATCATTCTATGTGTACTTTTCCAAAACCACAATGTTGTACACTCATACACACACATCCAAGTGGGTGTGGTGATGCATCATCTTTCAAACCCGTGGTAGAATGCAAGCTGTAGTTGAATCCCAGCATGCCACTAGGATTCCTCGACATTGTTGGACACCAGATGCTGGAGTGGCATCATTCCATGTGTACTTCTAAAAAAATACAATGATGCACACTCATACACACATACACACATCGAAGTGGGTGTGGCGATGCATCATCTTTCAAACTGGTGGTAGAATGAATGCTGCAGTTGAATCCTAGCATGCTGCTAGGGTTCCTGGACATGGTTGGCCACAATATGCTTGAGTGGCATCATTCCATGTGTACTATTACAAAATCACAATGATGCACACTCATACATAAACATCCAAGTAGGTGTGGTGATGCATCATTTTTGAAACTTGTGGTAGAATGCATGCTGCAGTCTAATCCTAGCATGCTATTAGGGTTCCTGGACAATGTTGGACACCACATGTTGGAGTGGCATCATTCCATGTGTACTTCTCCAAAATTACAATGATGCACACTCATACACAAACAAACACATCTAAGGGGGTGTGGTGACGCAGCATCTTTTAAACTGGTGGTAGAATGCATGTTGCGATGGAATCCCAACATGCTCTAGGGTTCCTAGATATTGTTAGACACCACATGTTGGAGTGGTATCATTCCATGTGTAATTTTCCAATACAAGGATGATGCATACTCATACACACACACACATCCAAGTGGGTGCGGTGATGTTGCATCTTTCAAACTGGTGGTAGAATGCATGTTGCGATTGAATAATACCATGCTAGTAGGTTTCTTGGACATTGTTGGACACCACATGCTGGATTGGCATCATTCCATGTGTACTTCTCGAAAACCACAATGATGCGCACTAATACAAACACACACAAACACATCCAAGTGGGTGTGGTGATGCATCATCTTTCAAACTCGTGGTCGAATGCATACTGCAGTTGAATCCCAGCATGCTACTAGGGTTCCTGGATATTTTTGGACACTACATGATGGAGTGGCATCATTCCATGTGTACCTTTCCAAAACCACAAGGATACACACTCATACACACACACATCCAAGTCGGTGTGCTGATGCAACATCTTTCAAACTGGTGGTAGAATGCATGCTGAAGTTGAATCCCAACATGCTGCTAGGGTTCCTGGACATTGTTGGACACCACATGCTAGAGTGGCATCATTCCATGTCTAATTTTACAAAACCACAATGATGCACACTCATACACACACACAAACACATCCAAGTGGGTATGGTGATGCAGCATATTTCAAACTAGTGCTAGAACGCATGTTGTGATTGAATCCCAGCAAGCTGCGAGGGTTCCTAAACATTGTTAGACACCACATGCTAGAGTTGCATCATTCCATGTGTAATTTAGAAAACCACAATGATACACACTCATACACATACACAAACCCATCCAAGTGGGTGTGGTGATGCATCATCTTTCAAACTGCTGGTTGAATGCATGCTGTAGTTGAATCCCAACATGTTGCTAGGGTTCCTGGACATTGCTGGACACCCCATGCTGGAGTAGCATCATTCCAATTATACTTTTCCAAAACCAAAATGATGCACACTAATACAAACACACACAAACACATGCAAGTGGGTGTGGTGATGCATCATCCTTCAAACTCGTGGTCCAATGCATACTACAATTGAATCCCAGCATGCTGCAAGGGTCCCTGGACATTGTTGGACACCACATGCTAGAGTGGTATCATTACATGTGTACTTTTCCAAAACCACAATGATGCACAATCATACACACACATCCAAGTGAGTGTGGTGATGCAACATGTTTCAAACTGGTGGTAGAATGCAAGCTGCAGTTGAATCCCAACATGCTGCTAGTTTTCCTGGACATTGTTGGACACTACATGCTGGAGTGCCATCATTCTATGTGTAATTTTCTAAAACCACAATTATGCACACTCATACAGACACATCCAAGTGGGTGTGGTGATGCAACATCTTTCAAACTCGTGGTAGAATGCATCCTGTAGTTAAATCCCAGCATGCCGCTAGGTTTCCTCTTCATTGTTGGACACCACTTGCTGGAGTGGCATCATTCCATGTGTAATTTTCAAAACCATAATGATGCACACTCATACACACACAGACACACATCTAAGTGGGTGTTGTCTTGCAGCATCTTTCAAACTGGTGGTAGAATGCATGTTGCGGTTGAATCCCAGCATGCTCCTAGGGTTCCTAGACATTATTAGACACCACATGCTGGAGTGGGATCATTCCATGTGTACTATTCCAAAACCACAATGATGCACACTCATACACACACACATCCAAGTAGGTGTGATGATGTAGCATATTTCAAACTGCTGGTAGAATGCATGCTGTAGTTGAATCCCAGCATGCTACTAGGGTTCCTGGACATTGTTAGACACCACATGCTGGAGTGGCATCATTCCATGTGTACTTTTCCAAAACCACAATGATACACACTCATACACACACACATCCATGTGGGTGTGGTGATGTAGCATCTTTCAAACTGGTGGTAGGATGCAGGCTGAAGTTGAATCCCAACATGCGGCTAGGGTTCCTAGACATTGTTGGACACCACATGCTGGAGTGGCATCATTCCATGTGTACTTTTCCAAAACCACAATGATGGACACTCATACACACACAAACACATCCAAGTGGGTGTGGTGATAAAGCATATTTCAAACTGGTGGTAGAAAGCATGTTGTGATTGAATCCCAGCATGTGGTGAGGGTTCCTAGACATTATTAGACACCACATGCTAGAGTTAGATCATTCCATGTGTACTTTTCGAAAACCACAATGATGCACAGTCATACATAGACAAACACATCCAATTGGGTGTGGTGATGCATCATCTTTCAAACTAGTGGTTGAATGCATGCTGTAGTTGAATCCTAGTATGCTGCCAGGGTTCCTGGACACTGTTGGACACCACATGTGTAACATCCCAATTTCAGCAACCCTGATTAGTTGTCTAGAATGCAAAAATCAGGGGGAACAAAAACTTTTCTTGTTCATTGGTGCAGTGTTTGCTGGTTGTTTGCTTGTACTTGTGGATGTGAGTGTATACCATATGCTACTCCTTACCTCGCCATCAGTTGACAAAAGCTACTTACCAAAACTATCCTGGCTTAATTTACATATTCTCAAATGTTCTGGCATTTGAAAACATGAGCCAAGATGCTTATGCAACCAAAACTATTTCAGTAGCTTCTATTGACAAAACTATGGAGAAATATATATCATAACCTCCTTATGTTTTCAAGACAGAACCTTCAAACTACCCTTACCTCTAGGATCTCCAAAACCTTTTTGTAAGCTTTTGAAATTCTACTCGTGGTAGAGATAACAAGGACTCTCATCTTATTCAAACTCAACCTCTTCAAAATACCCCCAGCCCTACCTCAATCAAGGCTTGATGGTAACTCCAGTAGTGGGTTTGCTTAGTTATAAGATGAGTTGCCTTGATCTGCTGTCTGATTAGTTGCCTTGATCTGTTGTTTGACTTCTTTGCTTAGGAAGTAGTGTGAGCCACACAAGGAGCTCATAACTAGGATCAAGAGGTTTCCAAATCACCAACCCAAGCTAGGAAACAAAGCAAGATCAAATCCCTAGATACTAGGTGATCATTCAAAACCCATAGCCAGATCATTTCTGAAGTGATCCATTCTAGAAGTTTCCAAGTCCATGAAGACCAATATCAAGCATGGATCCCTCCTACTCCCACTACACTTCAACACCATCCCCTTGATGATACTTTGGTACCTTGCAACACCTCCAAAAACATTCCCTCACATACTCTAGTCAAAATCATCAAAACTGCCAAATTTGACAAAGTCTAGAAACTGTTTCAACATCACCATTTTGAATGCCTCCCTTTCCCAAACCCTGTGCATTTTTGGAAATGCACCTCAACCAGCTCGTTAACCATCCTAAGGAATGCCAAAGACCACATTTTCCCTTGGGTAGATCATCCTCCAACCCACTTGTTCTTGATGGTTTTGCATGCAAGAAAATAACTTTTCCTGCAAATCTAATCATGATGCCTACTTTGAAATAAGCTCACCCCATCACCCAACATTCTATGGACCAAATCCTTGCATGGTTGTGACCTACTCATATATGTCTATCCAATTCTACTTAACTTGTTCCAAGTGGATCTTTGAGCTTATTAAACCCACATGGTTTATAAGGCATCCTGACTCACCTGGTATGACCGTCTTATTTTCAACAAAGTTTGCCATCCCATCTAGATCACCTCAAATGCAACCAATCCAAAACACTTCTGCCATGATCATATATATTACTTGGTCCCACTAATCATCTAACCCTTGCATCAAGGTGAGCTCGGAGTTCCATGATCTAACAAGGTTTTGGTGGTATAAAAATAACATCTCCCTTGATCCACAATTCCTTGTTTTCCATCTTATTCAAGTTGGAATTCCAATTCCCAAGGTTGCAAATGCTTGTTAAACCTTTTCTACCCCATCCACCTTGATCATAAAGATTTATCAAATATTATCCATAATCATTATGGCTCCAAATCTTTTAATTCCTTTAATCGACAAAATCTCAAAACCCCCTTTCCCAATGGAAAGTTTGATTTTTGTCAAAACACTTCCCCAAACTTGGCTCATGTGAGTTTCATGTACCATACCCTATCTTCCCATATCAAAAATAAATATTTTTGAGAAGCTTTATTATTTGTTTTTGCCCATTTTCTTAAATGGCTGAATTGGAATAATAATTGTCTTAAATACTTCTAAACCACATTAAATGTTGGGAAATTCCCCTAAATGTGCATTCACCTTTGGGACCATCTCAAATAAAAATCCAACCTTGTCCAATGTAAAAATACCAAATGATCTTCTAGAACCTACTTCTGCCCTTTTTGAATAAATAGCGTTAAATGGACTAAAACTCCTCTGAAAAAATCCCAAATAATTCCTAGAGAGGTATTTTAACCTCATATAACCACCAATACCATCTCCCCACTTTGTCCTATGCAAAATTTGGAACATCCTTCACAAGCCCTCTTGTGATCAAAATTTTGCAAACCAAGCAAACTTGAACCAAACTAGGATCAACTCACCACCAAAGCTTGTCAACCACTCCCCCATCGAACCCAACACTCCCCTGGTCGTGAGCACTGTAGCTCTACCCCAATATTGCCCATTTTACCCTTGTACTAGTATATATATAGAGAGAGAACCCCAATCTTATAAGATTTACGTCATTTATTTACCCCAGCTGCCCTACCCCTCTCCACCTGAGCCAATCCCCTTCCTACCCCTCCCCACCGTCCTCTGGACCAATCCCTGGCCAGCATTACCCCTCCCCCATGTCCAAATTGGATATTTACACCATCTAGCTTCCCTCCTTGGTATAAAGGCTAGAGGCCACCCAGCATGCCCCTGCCCCTCATTTGCTCCCTATCCCCCTCACTTACCTCCCCTAGCCCCACTCCCTCTCCCCTGATCTGTGATGTCCAGAAGAAGAAGGAGGAGCTCTCGGCCTCCTAAAAAATTGAGCTAGGAGCTCTCATCTCTGCTCCCATTCCTCTGCATGTTAACCATCGAGTTCCCCTACCTCCCCTGCATCTAACCGTGGTCTTGTTTTTGTCTAGGACCATCTCGTCCTTTGTCACCAGTGAGCTCTGACGAGGTAGCTCTTCGCCACCGTCGCGCGAGCTCCTTCCCAGGCGTGAACCCGACCGTGCCGCCCCTCGATCTGCTCGCCGTCTTCCTTACCTCCCCTAATGAGGACACCCCACCCACAATCTTCACCTTCCTCGACAACAACTGGGTAGATGGCATGGTGCGAGCCATACCAGAGATCATGGCGCGCCACTTCAAGATCCATGAAGAGGAGCTGAAGGATACCCTTACCACCTGTTTGGAAAGCGTGACCAAGATGGAATTCCTACCGAGTCCTTCCTTACCTGTTGCATCAGGAATCAGTTAGAGAACATGGAATATATACTCCAACATTCCCAGGAAGATCTTGACAAGGCCCAGCGAGAGAATCTACTTCTGAAGATGGATATCAACCTACTCTGTAAGCGCGAAAGAAGTCTGAGAGCCACCAATGCTCGCTTGGAGAAAGAGCTGACCATTGAAGTACCCCCAGCCCCTGAAGACGAAAATCCTAGGACTAACGATGAACTCTACTTCCACAATGAGTACCACCCTATCGTATAGTCACCCGCTCCTTGGGAAGGCACCACTCTCACCTTCACTAAAGACGAGCTGAATATCCCGCATACCCTAGAAGAGCTGCAGTAACTGAAACCCCTCCTCCCCTGAGTTGACAACAAACTACAGATGCACCCTCCGAGTAATCACCCGTGTTGCGATACTCGCCCCTCTAGCAATAGGGTAGAGTCATGTATCGTCCCTGAACGCATTTTGTAATGCTTAAGTATTGTTGACACCTTCGGGTGCAGATTGGTTGGTTATGTAATGACTTCCTTGGATTGCTATGCTTGCTTGATTGTTTTCTTCTTACGTGTTTTACCAAGACATTGCATCAGACCCCAACCCAGAACGCGTACCACCAACAGGAACTCCCCCTGGATGGCCATGAAGACTGAAAGCTCGAAGAAGGAATGTAGTCGTTGCAGAGATGAAAGACACCACGCCAGCAGGTGCTCCGGCCACTGGCCAAACTACGGGAAACCCCGCTCGTCCAAAGCGTGTCCAACTCGGCTTGTCACTTGTTTCCTCTGTGAAGGCCAAGACCATGTCCTTGTCAATTGCCCAATATATCTCCTCATTGGCAAGGCCTGTCAACTTCCCGGTGTCTGCATAGAAAAGTCGTCATTTCTGTTACGCCGAGGGAATGGTACATGTTTCTCGTGTGATCAACACGGTCACTTCAGTCAAGACTTCCCCCAGCGTTCAACCGTCAAGGACTCTGAAATGGTGAAGCCCGAAGGCACTGAGGTCCTTACCCCAACAAAGGACGACCATCCAACCTGTCGCAACCCTGCAACTCAAGACTGAGGGATCAACTCGCATCTCCAAACTACTATATCTCGTTGAAGTACAATCAAGAAAGAAGATCCTTAACCTACCCTAGAACTCTCGGAATGTCAGCAAGTGCAACTTGTAATAATCTAGCCCAGGTTCCCCCCCCCCCTCTGGAACGACACCTAGGATGCCACCCTCTCTTAAGTCGATGTCCGGTACCTTAAGAACTATCTTTTGTCACCATCATAGGAAAGTCCCCGACTGGTAACTCTCCGAGCTACCCTAGCTTCACCCTAAGGGGGAAAGACTGCGTCCTTCTCGCGAAATGGAATCACCCTCTGCCAGAAATCAATCCAACAGTTGGACCCAAGGACGTATATTAGAATAGAATAATCCCTCAGGACAGGCGTCGTAAATCCTAACAGCCGGAAGATCACTCCTCACAATCCTGGTTGAAGCCTTCTCTGCACCCCTGTTTCAAGGCAATTGAAGTTCAACCTCACTGACGAAGTGATCCTGATCAAATACAACGCTGGCAAGTTAGTACGCAAGAAACACATAGCACTAACTCAAAGACGAATCCCCTAATCTTACTCTCTCGAATTTCGGGACGAGATTCTTTTAAGTGGGAAAGGTCTGTAACATCCCAATTTCGGCAATCCTGATTAGTTGTCCAGAATGCAAAAATCAGGGGGAACACAAAGTTTTTATTGTTCATTGGTGCAATGTTTTCTAGTTGTTTGCTTGTACTTGTGCATGTGAGTGTATTCCATATTCTACTCCTTACCTCACCATCAGTTGACAAAAGCTACTTACCAAAACTATCCTGGCTTAATTTACATATTCTCAAATGTTCTGGCATTCAAAAACATGAGCCAAGATGCTTATGCAACCAAAACTATTTCAGTAGCTTCTATTGACAAAACTGTGGAGAAATATATATCATAACCTCCTTATGATTTCAAGACAGAACCTTCAAACTACCCTTACCTCTAGGATCTCCAAAACCTTTTTGTAAGCTTTTGAAATTCTACTCGTGGTAGAGATAACAAGGACTCTCATCTTATTCAAAACGCAACCTCTTTAAAATGCCCACAGCCCTACCTCAATCAAGGCTTGATGGTAACTCCAGTAGTGGGTTTGCTTAGTTATAAGATGAGTTGCCTTGATCTGCTTGCTGATGAGTTGCCTTGATCTGCTGTTTGACTTGTTTGCTTAGGAAGTAGTGTGAGACACACTAGGAGCTCATCACTAGGATCAAGAGGTTTCCAAATCACCAACCCAAGCCAGGAAACAAAGCAAGATCAAATCCCTACATACTAGGTGATTATTCAAAACCCTTAGCCAGATCATTTATGAAGTGATCCATTCTAGAAGTTTCCAAGTCCATGAAGACCAATATCAAGCATGGATCCCTCCTACTCCCTCTACACTTAAACATCATCCCCTTGATGATACTTTGGAACCTTGCAACACCTCCAAAAATGTTCCCTCTCATACTCTAGTCAAAATCCTCAAAACTGCCAAATTTGATTAAGTCTGGAAAATGTTTCAAGATCACCTTTTTGAATGTCCCGCTTTCCCAAACCCTGTGCATTTTTGGAAATGCACCTGAAACATCTTGTTAACCATCCTAAGGACTGCCAAATCCAATATTTTCCCTTGGTTAGATCACCCTCCAACCCACTTGTTCTTGATGGTTTTGCAGGCAAGAAAATAACTTTTCCTGCAAATCTAATCATCATGCCTACTTTGAAAGAAGCTCACCCCATCACCTAAACTTCTATGTAACAAGTACTTGCATGGTTTTTACCTACTCCTATAGGTATATTCAATTCTAATTCACTTGTTCCAAGTGGATCTTTGAGCTTATTAAACCCACATGGTTTATAAGGCATCCTGACTTATCTGGTATGGCAGTCTTATTTTCAACAAAGTTTGCCATCCCATATAGATCACCTAAAATGCAACCAATCCAAACTCATTCTGCCATGATCATCTATATGATTTGGTCTCACTAATCATCTAACCCTTGCATCAAGGTGAGCTCGGAGTTCCAAGATCTAACAAGGTTTTGGTGGTATAAAAATAACATCTCCCTAGATCGACAACTTGTTTTCCATCTTATTCAAGTTGGAATTCCAATTCCCAAGGTTGAAAATGCTAGTTAAACCTTGTCTACCCCATCCACCTTGATCATCAAGATTTATCAAATATTATCAGTAATCATTATGGCTCCAAATCTATTAAATTCCTTTAATAGACAAAATCTTAAAACCCCCTTTCCCAATGGAAAGTTAGGTTTTTATCAAAACACTTCCCCAAATTTGTCTCATGTGAGTTCCATATACCATACCCTATATTACCATATAAAAAATAAATATTTTTGAGAAGCTTTATTATTTCTTTTTGCCCATTTTCTTAAATGGCTGAATTGGAATAATAACTGTCTTAAATACTTCTAAGCCACAATAAATCTTGGTAAAATTCCTCTAAGTGTGCATTCACCTTTGGGACCATCTAAAATCAAAATCCAACCTTGTCCAATGTAAAAATACCAAATGATCTTCTAGAACCTACTTCTGCCCCTTTTTGAATAAATAGTGTTAAACGGACTAAAACTCCTCGGAAAAATCCCAAATAATCCCTAGAGAGGTATTTTCACCTCATCTAACCAGCAGTACCATCTCCCCACTCTGTCGTATGCAAAATTTGAAACTTCCTTCACAAGCCCTCTTGTGATCAAAATTTTGCAAACCAAGCAAACTTGAACCAAACTAGGATCAAGTCACCACCAAAGCTTGTCAAGCACTCTCCCATCACACCCAACACTACCCTGGTCGTTAGCACTGTAGCTCTACCCTAGTATTGCCCATTTTACCCTTATACTAGTAGAGAGAGAGACAACCCCGATCTTACAAGATTTACCTCATTTATTTACCCCAGCTGTCCTACCCCTCTCTGCCCGAGCCAATCCCCTTCCTACCCCTCCCCACCGTCCTCTAGACCAATCCCTGGCCAGCATTACCCCTCCCCCATGTACAAATTGGAAATTTACACCATCTAGATCCCCTCCTTGGTATAAAGGCTAGAGGCCACCCTAGCACGCCCCCTGCCCCTCATTTGCTCCCTCTCCTGCTCACTTACCTCCCCTAGCCTCACTCCCTCTCCCCTGCTCTGTGCTGTCCAGAAGAAGAAGGAGGAGCTCTCGGCCTCCTCAAGAAATCGAGCTAGGAGCTCTGATCTCTGCTCCCTTTCCTGTGCATGTTGGCCCTCGAGTTCCCCTACCTCCCCTGGATCTAACCCTGGTCTTCTTTTTGTCTAGGACCGTCTCATCCATCGTCGCCAGTGAGCTTCAATGAGATAGCTCTCGGCCACCGTCATGCGAGCTCCTTCCTAGGCGTGAACCCGACCGTGCCACCCTTCGATCTGCTCGCCGTCGACCACCGCGACCGCCTGCACACTCCCCGACCTCCCCCAAGCCCCTGGTAAGCTTCCTCGATGACGACGACCCCGTGCCGTCCATCGCGACTTGATCCGACGGCCACCGTCGCTCGATACCCCTTTGACCGCCCCCTCCCACTGACCGCCGGGCCTCGCCTGGCAGGTTCAAGCCGCGCACTCCCGCGTGCCGCGCCGCCCTCCGCTGGACCGAATCCTCTTTGCGCGGCCCAGTACACCCCAGATCCCGGCCCAGCTCGCTGTCACCCTTTTCTTCTTCTTTTAAAATTACAGATCTAGTATTGTACCAGTTAAGTTAAATCCAATTAAAAATGTAAACAAGATCGAAATGCTAGGATCTAAATTTCTGTTAGTACCCAGATATTTTCTCAAGCATGCATAGGCAACCCCAAGTCAAAAATATTCTCCTTTATCTGCTAGAAATTATTTTGCTGTAGGTGTACTTTTCACTAAATAAATTCCTCAGGGAGTTTGACATCGCCAATTGGGAAGAACCAAAGCTCTAATGGAAGGTATTTGATATACCTGTCATCCAGCATAGGTCTTATGCCAGGGTGAACAGTAGTGTGTCTTTAGAAAAAATACCAAAAACAGCCTTTATATGCCCTAGATAATTTCTCTACGACAAAATAAATGAGGTATTGACCTGATTCCAACTCCCAGTACACCCTTATATCAGCATCTATCAAATCCCAGCAGCTCAAATTTTATTGAGCTCTGGTTACATTACAGAGAATTAAATACTTCTACAAATGGTATTTTCACTAAATAAATCACTCCAGGAGTTTGACAACTCCAAAAAGAGTTAATCCAATTCCTACAGAAATGTATTCTAAATACCTACCACATGCCCTTGGAATCAACTCAAGATCTTCTGTAAAATTAATCTAGTGAAAAACAGAAAAACCATACAGAACTGCCTTTAATGATTTATTAAGGGAATTCTGGTACTTCTTTGGAAATAATTTTTGGAGCTGCAGAACTTTTCTGGTGAATTATTCCTCAAACTGGAGTTTATTCCACTATAAAAAGCATATTTAAATCTAGGTAATTGATAACCTAGTGAAACCACTTGTGTTGGTTTTGTGTTGTCAAGACCTATTTGAGGATATAATTGTTGCACACTGATATCCTACAGAACTCAGAACCCCACTCCAAGTTCATTGTACTTAGCCTTGACAACTATCCTCCAAGGGACAAACACCTCAATGGCAATCTTGTAATTCCACTCCTAGTATCCCACTCCTCCAAAACCTACTAAGTTAAGTAGGATTCCTTATATTTGTTAGCTGTATGGTTTGATATATGTATGCCTTGTATTGATTGTGGACTTGTCTGCTTGCATGTATACTCAATGACGACGATAGTGTGAGTGTTTGACGACGAGAAGGAAGGGACTTCTTATTATTATTTATTAGGTATTCTTGGTTATGGAAAGAAGTCCGGGGACTTATTACTGATCACAGGCAAGCCACCGTTCCTGATTTCCGATACTTGTCCTACTCTCTTTATTACCTGTTTTGTACCCTCTTTATAAATTGCATTATTTATCTACATGTCTTGTTTTATAAATACTGTGCTAATAACTTGGCTCCTCCAAGTTATGACTTTGTGTCCCTCGTGGCACCACCCTGATGTACCTACCATTTTATCCCTTTAGACCGAGAGTATGGTGGTTAGAATCCTACCTCTTTGAAAACCCCGGCTTTGAGAAAATAAACTGTTTTGGGATTTACCCCACTACAAATGTTTCAAACTGTTTTGTAAAACCCTTGGGAAGAGGCATCATTCCAAGTGGATGTTTTAATGAAAGAAATGGTGATGATGAGAAATGAGAAAGTGAAGGGATGTTCTATGCCTTTAGCGGAACAATTCTATCAGTGCAACCACATTACCCCAGGTGCTAGGTCTTAGCTCGTAGTTTGTCTTCATTAGCCAAGGCAGCTTGTACCATGCTTAAAGGGAGGAATCCCTTGAATTCCGTGCAAGCGCTAACAGATCTCGGATCTGGAGCTTGTAGCTTGTTTTGGCAAGAGTGAGCCTGTCTTGGTAGGAGTGCCGATGAAACAATTGGGTCTCCCGCGGACGGTATGACTTAGGCGGTATGGAAGGAAGTGGAGTCACCAAGTTAAGGTATACGCCAAGTTGCGGCTTGGGTATACACGTGTACGGAAGGCAGGACTATGGCTGGGAGCCACATACTCGCTATCGGGGAGAACAAACCCAAAAGGAAAAGCAGCCTTTGCTAGGGTCGACAAGCGAAAGGTTAGGTTTGATTATCCGGACCCCCATCTACAGTGGTAGTGGGCCATGGTTGTATCCCGGTGGATGTATTGATGCTTTTGGGGAAAGTGCGCAAACTCTGCAGAGTATAATCTATTCGAATAGCCGTGTCCACGGTCAAGGACGGTTGTAAAGGTGCTGGATAGGAGTGCCCAAACGGTGTTTGTTTGGAATGAATGGATGAAATTATGGAGGTTCCGAGGGAACCTGAGTTTACAGTGTTGTTTTAACCAGAGGTGGTCGAAGAGGTTTAAAAAGGGTTTTTACTCCAAAACTGTTTTCAAAAAGGTCTTCAACAAAGATAGGGGGATATCTTGATTTATAAAACAGAGGCATGTTTCAAAACTCTTTTTCAACAAAGATATGGAGATGCCATAACTATAAGAGGTCGTTTAGGCTTTTCAAAAACACCCTAGATAGAGCTATCTCGCCACATCCATAATTGCATTTCCTCATTCCTATTATCTTGGTTGTTTGCGAGTACATTCAAAACTACTCATGGCTTTGACCCTGGCTATTTACTTGGCCAGACTTTCAGAGGTTCGAAAATACGAAGATTAAGGTGACGTCCAGCGAGCTAGGCCGTCCTCCCAGTCAGATGCCTGTAGGTTGAGGCAACATTGGGCTCTGCACGTGTTGATGTGCCGCTGTTAAGGATGGTGTAGCCATAATGGCATTTAAGTAACTCTTGTAATTTCGTTATGTTCCGGATGTCGTAATGATACGGTAGGTTATGCTCCACGGGTCACTAATCATGGGAACGTGGATTTATGCATAACAGGGATTTCTCGGATGGTTAATCTGGGGGAGCCCACAACATGCTAGAGTGGCATTATTCCATGTGTACTTTTCCAAAACCACACTTATGCACACTCATACACACACACATCCAAGTGGGTGTGGTGATGGAGCATCATTCAAACTGGTGGTAGAATGCATCGTTCAGTTGAATCCTAACATGCTGCTAGGGTTCCTAGACATTGATGGACACCATATGCTGGAGTGGAATCATTCCATGTGTAATTTTCGAAAACCACAATGATGCACAATCATACACACACGCACATACATCCAAGTGGGTGTGGTGATGCAGCATCGTTGAAACTGGTGGTACAATGCATGCTGCAGTTGAATCCCAGCATGTTGCTCGGGTTTCTTGACATTGTTGGACACCACATGCTAGAGTGGCAAGATTCCATGTGTAATTTTCCAAAACCACAATGATGGGCACTCATAGACACACCCAAACACATCCAAGTGGATGTGGTGATGCAGCATCTTCCAAACTGGTGGTAGAATGCATCCTACTATTGAATCCTAGCATGCTGCTAGGGTTGCTAAAAATTGTTGGACACCACATGTTGGAGTGGCATTATTCCATGTGTACTTTTCCAAAACCACAATGATGCACACTCATACACACACATCCATGTGGGTGTGGTGATGCAGTATCTTTCAAACTGGTGGTCGAATGCATGCTGGAGTTCAATCCTAGCATGCTACTAGGGTTCCTAGACATTGTTTGACACCACAAGCTGGAGTGGCATCATTCCATGTGTACTTTTCCAAACCCACAATCATGCACACTAATACACACACAAACATCCAACTAGGTGTGGTGATGCATCATCTTTCAAATTCGTGGTAGAATGCATGCTGCAGTTTAATCCCAGCATGCTGCTAGGGTTCCTAGTCATTGTTGGACACCACATGCTTGGGTCGCATGATTCCATGTGTACTTTTCCCAAACAAAATTGATGCACACTCATACACAAACACAAACACATCCGAGTGGATGTGGTGATGCAGCATCTTTTGAACTTGTGATGGAATGCATGTTGGAGTTGAATCCCAGCATGCTACTAGGGTTCCTAGACATTGTTGGACACCACATGCTAGAGTGGAATCATTCCATGTGTATTTTTCCAAAACCACAATGATGCACACTCATACACACATACAAGTGGGTGTGGTGATGCAACATCTTTCAAACTGCTTGTAGAATGCATGTTGTAGTTGAATCCTAGCATGCTGCTAGTTTTCCTGGACATTGTTAGACACCACATGCTGAAGTGGCATCATTCTATGTGTACTTTTCCAAAACCACAATGATGCACACTCATACACACACACATCCAAGTGGGTGTGGTGATACAGCATATTTCAAACTCGCGGTAGAATGCATGCTGCAGTTGAATCCCATCATGCTGCTAGGTTTCATCAACATTATGGGACACCACATGCTAGTGTGGGATCATTCCATGTGTACTTTTACAGAACCACAATGATGCACACTCATACACACATAGACACACATCCAAGTGGGTGTGGTGATGCAGCATCTTTCAAACTAGTTGTAGAATACATGTTGCGGTTGAATCTCAGCATGCTGCTAGGGTTCCTGGACATTGTTGGACACCACATACTGGAGTGGCATTATTCCATGTGTACTTTTCCAAAACCACAATGATGCACACTCATACCCACACATCCAAGTAGGTGTGGTGATGCAACATCTTTCAAACTGGTGGTAGAATGCATGCTGCAATTGAATCCCATCATGCTGCTAGGGTTCCTAGATATTATTGGACACCACATGCTGGAGTGGCGTCATTACATTGTAATTTTCCAAAACCACAATGATGCGCTCTCAGACAAACACACATCCAAGTGGGTGTGGTGATGCAGCATCTTTCAAACTCTTGGTAGAATGCATGATGTAGTTGAATCTCAGCATGCTGCTTGGGTTCCTGGACATGGTTGGACACCACATGCTAGACTTGCATCATTCCATGTGTACTTTGCCAAAACCACAATGATGCACACTCATACAGACATACACACATCCAAGTGGGTGTGGTGATGCATCCTCTTTCAAATCGGTGGTAGAATGCATGCTGTGGTTTAATCCCAGTATGTTGCTCGGGTTCCTAGACATTGTTGGACACCACAAGCTGGAGTGGCATCATTCCATGTGTACTTTTCCAAAACCACAATGATGCACTCATACACACACACATCCAAGTTGGTGTGGTGATGCAGCATCTTTCAAACTGGTGGTAGAATGCATGTTCCAGTTGAATCCTAGCATGCTGCTAGTGTTCCTGGACATTGTTGGACACCACATGCATGTTCCAGTGGTATCATTGCATGTGTAATTTTTCAAAACCATAATGATGGACACTCATACACACACATCCAAGTGGGTGTGGTGATGTAGCATCTTTCAAACTGGTGGCAGAAAATTCATGCTGTAGGTGAATCCTAGCATGCTGCTTGGGTTCCTGGACAATGTTGGACACCACAAGATGGAGTGGCATCATTCCATGTGTAATTTTACAAAACCACATTGATGCACACTAATACAGACACACACACATCCAAGTGGGTGTGGTGATGCAGCATCCTCCAAACTGGTGGTTGAATTCATGCTGCACTTGAATCCGAGTATGCTGCTAGGGTTCTTGGACATTGTTGGACAAACTACAAGAATCTGGACGATTCGTGACGTTTTTTATGGCGCGACCTAAAAACGTGGCGGATTCTTGACGTTCTAGAACGTTTTGCCGTAATGAGCTCCAAGCCCCTCTAGCCCGGTTATCCATGACATTCCTTGTTTTCGTCGTGGCAAATTCGTCACAGATTTCGTCCTAGGCCCTGAAGCCTAGTTTGCCATTTCGTCTGGTGCAAAATTCGTTGTGGAATTCTTCACGGCACATATTCGACACTTTTTTTTCGGATCGACCTTCTCCTCCGTACTTCAACCCCACTTGTCATCTCGGTGTCGACGTTACGTACGTAGTGTATCTCACGATAGTGCTAGGTTCGACGTGGCTTCGTGATGTTTTCCGCCAGCCCCAGCTATGAGTGCGTTTGATAGAAATTAAATAAAATAAAAACATTTCGTGCAGGTAGACGGAATAGAACCATCAACCAATCATTTGCAGAACTAACTTCCAATCGATGCATCTTTCCATTGGTTTTATGCTGATCTACAACTTTATTCTGTATATTACATACCAGCTGTCAATCACAGGAAAGCAACAACATGAACACAATCAACCAAAATGTATACATAGCATATGGAGATAATATTACTTAGCATCTAAAGCACCAGGTTGACAACAAGTTCCTTACCACTACAAGTTCACTAACAACATATTACGTTAATGATTCATCCAACACCACAACATAAACAAGCAGATATTTTTTGGCCTCACTATAGAACATCAGCACAACCCATGAAGCCATGCAACCCCTAATTTAAAAAGGTGAAGATGCACACATTCCCCTCCCTTATTCCAACGAGTTCGAGAACATTAGACCAGCCTCTTGTCATCTGGGTAGCATCATTCACGCCTTGGAAGAGGTTAACATGCTCAAAAGTGGTCTTGTAGGAGCATGCGAGTTGTAACACCTTTTGGAGATAGCGGTTGAGGTGTGCACGGGTGTAGCTAACTGAAAAGTACTGTAGGTGAAGAGGAATATTAGTTGTTGGCTAGAGTTCACTGTGCATACTAAAATTTAACTATTGAAATGTCAAATTTTAACCATTTTGGCCTCCCCACGGATGACATTTGACTTGTTCATCTTGAACACATAGTATGGTATAGATGGCTTGTGTCTTTTAACTAACACTATGAAGGAAGCAACTTAGTCAGAAGTCGATTCCAAATGGTTTCCAAACACACAGTGCCCATCGAATTCCTCAAGCCCCGTCATACTTGGACCTAGAAAGAAAATATTAGAAAGTAATAATTTGTATCTACATATATATAAATGTAGCAAAACATGTATATAATGCCACACCTCTAGGAATAAGGATCCTCGGTTTCTCGACTGCTCCAAATAATTTCATATAAGCTTTAGCTCTTCGCCTTGCTATCTTAGCTTTCCTCTTGGGAAAAACTACATCAGCAGGTTTCTTCACATCATCATCAGATGAGACATCGATGACGACAGCATCCTTCATAGCCTAAATTAGACATTGCACTAATTAGAATGTTTAGTTTTTATGCCATATACAATAGTAGTGCCAGTAGCATCAATTTTAGAACCTGCTCATGTATCTCCCTGGCCTTCATCGTACCTGCCCCAAAGAGTAAATACAAGAATTAAGTTAGAATACAATTATAATTAGTCAATTATTACAAGAATCAAATTCAGTGAGTAAACTAAACGGCGCTTCCAGTGAACAAGATTGAGCCTTGCCATAAGCTGCAACCTCGACACACGGAGCACTAGATTGTGAGTACATAAACGCGACCATAGAATAAGGAGGCAACGCATCGAACTATAACTAATTAAACAACAACATCGACGCGGTGTCCTATAGAACAAGGAGGCGATGCGTCGAACTAGAACAAGGAGGCGACCACATCGCCGACCGGTTAACGAAGATTTGACGTGGTGAAAGGGCGCTAGGTTGAGGAGCACTTGCACGTCATCATCGCCGGGATTTGGTCGGGCCTCCGCTGCCACCGTCGTCACCAGGATTTGGTTGTCCGCAGGGAGGGGAGATGGTTTTCCCTAGCACGGATTTGGGGGAAGTGGTGTGGGATTTGGGGTGGCATGGAGGGGAGAGGTTTTTTTCTACCTGCTATGACAGGTGGGTCCCAGGCATGAGCGGTTTTGATTCACAATGGCATCGTCTGGTAGGCTGACAAATGGGTCCCACGCGGACTGAATAATAGCATATTACTAGAAAAAGAGCTTTTGTTCACCAAGTTTGACAAACAGAATAACAGCACAATGTCGTGGCTAATTTTCCAAATGAATAACTATTAATTCCATGAACCAAAGGACAATCATATTGATCAGTTAAAATGCATGCACACAACCATTAGTTCAACACAAAACATGCAACACAGGCATGCACACAACCATTAGTTCAAGCATGCACACACGATGATCAGTTCAACACACGCATGCACATCTCCATCAGTTCAAGCATGCAACACAAATCATCCAACACTCCACCACCATAATATGGAACTACTCTTGGTTTGTATCATCTTGTACTTCATCTTCTTTGTCGCTACAGAACTCCTCAATGGTGTCATCTACTTCAGGCTCGCTGTCAACTTCCTCCTCTTCAACAGCTTTGCTTTTGCCTCTGATACGATCAAACACTGAACCATCTAAGATGCGGCCTCCGTTGATAGAGGGTTGACGTTTCCTGAAAGGAAGAGCCTCAGATACTGTCTGATTGTTAGAGCCTACAAACTATTGGTATGGTACATCAGTATGCACCGCCTCCTCCTCCTCCTCCTCTCATTCGGCAAAATCACACTTATGTCTTTGAACTATTTGTTAAACCACCCGCTAGTTTTTGCCCTTGGCTGTGTCTGGCATGTAGAACTCCTTTGTAGCCTAGGTTGCCAAGATGTAATTGCCATCTTTGTACCAAAAATTGGTAATGTTGACACTCCGAAAGAGTTTATCATACCCCATCTCAATATCCTTGCGGCCCTTAAGCTGATACCAACTGTAGTGGAATAATACAACTGATCATTGGTCTTCCAAATGAGAGTTAAAATACAACACCTTTATATCCTTGAGGAGACCATAAAAATGGATATTCTTCTCCAAGTGACAATCGTCAGTCATTACTCCACTGTTTTGTGTTTTCTTGCCCTTCTCACAATCAGTGGTGAGGAACCGAACACCATCCACAATACAAGCTAAATATGTTCTTACTCGGAAGTCTAGGCCAAATGCCAATGCAAAAATCTCTTCATCCATAGCTTCTGGATTCTCCTGTGACTTTTTCATGATTTGTATGTACCGCAACAGAAATACAATATGGTCAAAACATGCATTGAAATGATATATATAAAGGACAGAGATAAATGCAAAATGAAACTAACATGGTCCTTGAACCATCTTTGAAATCCCTACTCAAGCCTTCTTTCCACATTCAGCATCCCATCATTCACCAGCTGTTCTTGGCAAAGACTGCAATCAAGAGAGTAACTGAGAATTAATATCTTTAGGTGTATGGAAATATTGGATTAATAAGTATGGGAGATCAGAACATACATGATATATGGCTTAACCTCCTCGCAGTTGTTTAGGACATACCAAGTCATCTTGTGTAGCTCCCTTTGGAGGGTCAAATCAGTATCATCGCTTCCTCCATAGCAGGTGACATGGCTTCCTCCAATCAAATTCACACCGTGGCCAAACACATCACAAGATAATTCATGTTGGTCACCTACATTTCTTGCTGGTCAATTGAATCTTGTCACAATATCATCAAGGTATCTAGAAAAAAGTCACGCACTCGGTAGCCATGTAGGCCTCAGCCACTGAACCTTCTGGACGTGACATGTTCCTGACATATCTCTTCAGAGTACACAACAACCTCTCTATTGGATACATCCTCCCATAGTTCACAGGGCCTCAAAGCATTGCCTCATCAGGTAAATGCACAGCTAGGTGGACCATCACAACGAAAAATGCTGGCGGAAAGATGTGTTCAATTTAGCACAGAATTACTAGGATTTCATCTTTGAGCCTTTCCAACGCCGACAGTTTCAAGTTTTTACTGCACAATTGCCTGAAAAATATTCCCAGCTCTACAAGTGTCGTGTACATATCGGGATGAAAATAACATCGCATGCCAGCAGCCAATATTCCCTACAACAGGATGTAGCAGTCATGGGTTTCAAGTCCTGTGATCTTGCATGTGGGAACACTGACACATTTGGCCCATGTTTGAACAAAACCCATCAGTAAAAGTGCAGTCCCACAGATATTGACAGAAACCCATCTTCTGATCCTTATTCAGGTAATATGGTGCATATGGACAGAGAAGGTCCTTCTCTATGTTCATGGGTTGCACATGTAGATCTCGCCTAATTCCTAGGGTTCACAGTCATACCTAGCCTTCAAGGTGTCCTTATTCTTCCGGTCAAGTTCAAGTAGTGTGCCAATCAAGTTGTCGCAGATGTTTTTCTCGATGTGCATCACGTCGAGATTATGCCGAAGTTTCAATGATGCCTAGTAAGGCAAGTCCCAGATACCATGCCACCAGTTCTAGATCGGTGAAGGATCTGTTCACTTCCTCTTTTTGCTCCTAGGATCACATCTAGCTCCTAGTTTAAGATGCCTAACCTTCTCCAGCTCATCCTGTAACTCAACTATAGTAAATTTGCGAGGCTTTGAGTGGTCATCATGAATCACGGCAAGCTCTGTGTCTCGCCACAAGATGTGGCGCTTCGGGAGGAAATGATGGTGCCCAATGTAGCATATTTTGCTCTTTATCGATTTGGACAGAGGATTTTTTTCACAATGTCGGCATGCATAATATACTTTTGTTGTACACCTAGACATAGTGCTGCAAGCTGGGTAGTCATGGGTACACCAAAGAACCGCTGCTCAAAGATTAAACGTTTCATTTTGAAATGCATCGTAAGAGTGCACACCCTTCCAAAGCCGTCGCAAATAGTCTAACAGAGGCTCAATAAAGAGATAAAAGTCCTTTCCAGGACTTGATTTTCCAGGGATTAGAAGGCAAAGCATGTAGTTTGATGCATCCATACAATCCCATGGTGGAAGGTTGTACGGAATGGGAAATATAGGCCACATACTGTAGCTCGTGCTCATGGTTCCATAAGGAGTGAAGCCATCGGTGGCAAGGCCGAGCCTTAGTGTAACATCCCAAAACTTTAATCAAGGTTGTAAAGATCCTAATCACCCAATTTAGGGTTAACAAAAACTTTTTATCATTACAATAATTAGGAATGCTTATGTGTGTTTGCATTAATATAGAATTGTTTGGAAATGCCATGTTTGATTGATCTATATGTTGTAAAATGGTTTAAAGGTGAGTGACACATCATCTAGACCATTTAAAAACAAAATCCAAAGAAAAATAAATCAAATAAGATTAAATTATGCAAATGGTCATTTTGACCATTTTAATCCACTAGGCCACTTTACGTGTTCCTCAAAGTCATTTTCAAACAGAAACAATTTTATATGTTTGCACCCCTTGCTAGTACAAGTAAAGATCTACCGAGGCCCTCTTTAAAATCTTACAAAAACCCTTAGCCACTAATTTTAAATGACATGTGAAAAATGAATCCATTACATATGCATAGATCCCACTTTTTCAAAAACCACTCAAATGACTTCCCCGTGCCAATCCCAAGCAACCAAAGACTACCAAGCATAAGATCAAGTCACACACCAAAAATCTTTTCAAAATTCAAATTTGAATTTCTTGCGGCCATTGTGTCGAACACCTGGTGATCATCAAATAAACTGCCTAACTATTATTGTTGTTAATCAAAGCCTTATCCCCCATTTGACCCCCTCATCTATCCTCTATACCCTCTTATCCTAACCTTGCCCCTGACAACATCCCCTCTTCACCGCTGCGCCAGTATCGCGCCGCCCAAAAATGGTCGTCGCCGGTCGACCATGCCCAAGTTGCAGCAGACCACCCCGCCCTCTTCCGTCGTGCCTAGGAGGTAGGCGAGATCACACCAACCAAGGTTAGTACCGACCAAGTCTACGAGGAGGATGAGTTCTACCCCGAAGAAGACCAGGAGAATTTCAACCACTACACCACCCAAGGCAAGCTATTATTGGCAAGATAGAATTATATAAAATGACCTAAGCAAGATGCTCTAGGCATGCTTGGTTATACATTTTGATTATACCCATCCCAAGTTACTTGCAAGCTTTACTTTCTTTTACTTTACCAAAGTTCCTTACTTCTCTTATAGATAGAATAAAGAGTATAAAACTTGGCCTATCTAGTTATACTTAGATGTCATTCTATGGCATGATATTGAGATTAGGACCCCTCATTAGTGAACACTCTTAACCTTAGTGGCTAGTGCTAAGCATAAAAATTGATCACTTTAGATGGGAATACGCGGTGAAAATGCTTATGAAAACCTTGGAATGATGAGTCATTCTATTGAGATGTTTTGACATGTGTTGAGAAACACAAATGGTTTATGATGATGAAAATGTTGAGGCATGAGCCTTAGCCCCTTTTATAAAAATTGATGGTTGGGTACGGATGCGATACCATTCCAAATTTACTGTGCAACCATAATACCTGACTTGGGTAAGGCTTAGCCGGAAGTTTATATGCATTAGTATGGGTTCCCTCGCAGGAGTGGTTTGAGGTGAGGCTACCTCTTGATGATGTCCACCTATGCAGTGCCCAGGAGGGCAGATGGCCATGGCTGGGGGGCTAAGCTCATAGGAGAAGTTCTTATACTAGAGTGTGTAATTGAAAGGTTATGATTGATTATCCGCATACTAAGTATGATGATTCAGGGTTATCCTTGATGAATGTATCGAATTCGGTGGTGAAAGTGTACCACCTCTGTAGAGTGTCAAACTATTCAAATAGCCGCGTCCGCGGTCATGGACCGCTGGAGTGGCCATAATGTTCCGTCGTCAGATGTTTTCAAAATGTCTTATGAAAGGAATGGTGACTTTGACTTAACCACAATAGAGTTGTGACTATGAAAACTAGTTTCCCACTTAAGTGATTTAGAACTTCAAATTAGCTTTCTTTACTTCTGAACTCAACGTAGGTTTCAAATTAGCTTTTGCAAATAAACTTAGAGCTTAGCATTCCTACTAGAACTACCTTACTTGATAGTGATAGTTTGCGAGTACTTAAAGAGTACTCATGGCTTTGTCCCTGGCTATTCTCGTGGCCAGACTGAGGAGGACTATCCGGAAGAAGGACAACAGGATGGCTATGACAACTAGGATCATCTCCCATCGTTAGCATTTATTGTGACACTGAAGATGGAGCCCACCGCTACGCTTGTTATTCCACTACTTGTTTGTATTAAGACTGGATCATGAGATCCTCTATTTGTGTAAGACCTTATTATGGTTTGTAATGGACGATGTACTATGATATCCAATCTGTTATATCTCGCAAAAATGGTAATCTTGGGATTGCAATGTATGGCATAACAGGCATCTGGGATTAAAAATCTGGGTGTTGACACTTACGTTTCTAGGGTCAGCTGAAAAGTCCTCCCATGTTTTGTCAAAATCCTTCCATGCTTCACCATCAGTCGGATGACTGAGTATACCATATCTGGGAATTCTCCTTAACTTGTGCCACTGCATGTTCTCCGCTGTTTTCTTCGAAGAGAACAATCTCTGCAGCCATGGCGCCAAAGGAAAATGACGCAGCACTTTGACAGCTGGCGACCTTATTTCCAGATATTTCCACCTTGAGGCGCCACACGTAATGCAGTTGTCCATCTTGTCATTGTCCTTCCAGAAGAGGATGCAGTTGTTTTTGCACACGTGTATATTGTCATAGGAAACTCCAAGCTCCTTCAGATAAGTTTTTGCTTCACGGGATGATCTCGTTAGGGTATTGGGATCCGGTAGTGCATCAGCAAATAGCTTCATCCAATCATCAAAAGCAGTGTTGGTCATCTGGTGATATGACTTGTGATGAAGGAGCTTCACAACAAATGCAAGCCTGGAGTGTTTATTTCCCGGTTAAAGCTTGCGCTTTGCCTCTTCCATCAACTTTGCAAACAATTTCTCATGTTTACCGTCAGTTGGGACATTAGCAGCAATCTGGTCTACGGTTAATGCATCGCCTGCGTGCTTAAGGTATTGCAACATATCTAGAACACTGTGACCTCCATCATCATCGCCTTCATCATCTGTATACATATTGTCATTGTCATCACCGGCATGACCACCATTGTTACCACCATTGGGTGGATCTTCAATAATAGCAATATCAAGTGGCTCTCCATGTTGTATCCATAGAGTATACGTGTGCGACATGCCACTGATGAGTAAGTGGTGATAAAGAAGGCCTACATGTACCATTCTCCGGTTGAGGCACTTACGACAGGGGCATGGAACCTTAGCATTCTCGCCATATCCCTCCGTGACAAATCTAACAAACTGTTTTAGGTTAGCTTTGTAGGGTTCAGTAAACTATCTGGCATGAACAATCAAACTCCTATACATCTATTAAGAATTAAATAAACAAATCAAATTTTCAGAACAGGCTAGTGATTTTTTTAGAACAGTTTTCTTTACAATGAACAAGCCAACTCATATCCATGTGTTGAACAATGAAAACAACAAATGTCATTTTTAGAATAGGATAGTCATTTATCAGAACTATTTGTTTTACCATGCAACAAATCCAACTCCTATCAATCCATTTTAAGAATATTTTTATGTAGATGAACAATCCAAGTGATATCCATGTGTTGAATAATTAAACAAACAATTTTTTTACATTGGCAGACACGGAGACGAGCGAGTTGAGCACGGAGATAGCGCCCGTAAGATAGCTACCGAGGTGCGTGGAGACGTCGGCTGGAAGGGTACAACCTTGGAGTGCAGACGCCAAAGTGGACGGGGAGACGCCGCCGCAGCGTGTGGTGGACCAACAAAGGCAGCAGTGCCGTAGCTGCGGCCGCCCCGTGTGGTGGACCGGATTTTAGATCTGGTTTCGAAACTACCCGGGTGGAGTTCAGGTGAGTGTGTGGGCGGCATAGAGGTGGGCCCCACAAGTTAGCAATAGAATTTTCACTTGTCCAGTTCACATGTGGGGTTCATCGTAGGTGGGTCCACTAGTGAGGGTCCTCTTGGTTGCGTGTTTGAGACCTGAAGGTTTCCATTTTATTGAATTTCTTCGGACTTTATTTTCACTCCCTTTTGTCGAAACCGAAGCGGCACATAGAGAGAGAGTGGATAAGACAGGTGCAACTAGAGAGAGAGACAGAGCGTGCCCCATTGCTACCTCCGGTGAGCTGCTCTCTAGTGACCTTTCACCGGAAGCAGGTGCACGACTTATAAATTCTCCAATCTCCGGCGAGCTTCCTTTACGTATATATAGGTGCGGGGCGCGCGGCCCGATCTCACGCGTTTTCTGGGCGAATGCAGGGCAGCATCCACGGGCGCGACGACGGCGGTGTGAGGGATGCAATCTGCCGTGGAATAGCCGACGGCGAGGTTCTACAGCAGCGGTAAGAATCCCCTTCACCGGAGTATAACCGGCGGTAGAGATGTTCAGCAGCACTAGCTCGATGAATCTGTAGGGTTTTTAGAGTTGCGTAAATAGTACTTGTTCTTCATCCAATCCATAGCATTTTCTCTATGATTGTTTCATCGAATCCGTAGAGTTTTCTCTAGGACTACCTCATCAAATCTCTAGAGTAAATCTAGGATGTGAATATTTTGTTGTGTTGAATTTCTGCATATTTTTTTGTTGGTACAATTTTTGCTGATATTTTGTTAATAACAATGTCCAGGATGTGTATGCAGAACTGTAGATTAGTACAATATGCACATCATTATTTGTATTTTTGCAGGATTATCTATGTAGAACTGCAGACTATTTGTATTTCTGCACATATATAGTACTAGTTGTCTTTATAAAGTACAATGTAATCAGTGATAATATTAGTAACATCATAACATTTATTTTCCTGATCTTTTGTAAAAAATTTGTACAGAAAAAAGGAATATGGCTCAAAACGAACGTGTGACATGTCACCAGCAACCTGCCTGGTGTGGGAGTGGAAACACAGACCATGTGATGTATTTTAGAATGATGGTGAGATCACCCTTTTTTGCAGAGGGGTTTGTCAGTATTCTCGATTTTCATATACATGTCTTATTTTAAATTTCCATATAAATTGCTCTGTGTTCATGATCTTATGGGTTTTTTATGTTTCACAAATTTATGAAGGGTATTCCTTGTTGTTTCGCTGAGCGTATGTGACAATTTGCTCTTGTTCCACATCTAACATGGATCCTTGCTCGGAGTGACCTCCATGATGATTGAAACAGAACAATTGATGAATACTACTTCTATGTGTTGTATGGTTGAAATTTGGGAGGTCTATAGCATTATGTGGGTCATATTGGAGGGGTTTTGTGCAGCTTATAACATAGAACAGAATGATGTTCTGACATTTGCATACAATAGAGTAGATAGGTGCTTAATTGTGGAAGTGTCAAATGTTGATAATGTTGTCAAACCTTGGGTTGATCAAGACTAGTGTATGTATTGACTTCTTTGCATCGAAATGGTTTTTCCTTACACACATGAATAGTTTCTTAATTATGTATGATCCTTACACACAAACGTTCTTCAATTTCATATGCATGATCAGGGTGTTATAAGACCGAAGATTGTTGCAAGGTGACACTAGAGAAATCCATATTTCAGCACCCATGTAATGTCAGTTGCTCTGAAATGAATTCCATATCTTGGGCATTCTACAAGGAGTTTGTAAGAGACCTGGATGAAGATGAGGTCTTTGAGATCCCTCAGTTCTTGGTGCACTGGGTGCATGATGAAGATGAAGTTCATCAGATGGTTAGTTTAATCACTTTTTCCTATGCTTTCCTTCTTATTGTAAATTTATCAGGGTGGCCAAGTAACTAAGATCTGTTATATATTTTTGATACTCAGGAAATTCCTTTGAGATGCACAAGGGAACACCAAATCCCAAAGAAAAGGTTCTATGGTGTCTGCATGAAGAATAACTATAACAAAGGCCTGAAAATCTTGGGGCGATATCACATATTAGAAGCATATGATGATTGCATTGAGTTCACCGACTCTTGGGATTAATTATGTGCTAAAAACATAATTTGCCTTGATAATCTGCTCGTCGTCCAAGTCAAGGTGATGAGGCACTATATCAAGCTAATTATTGAGGTAGTCACCGATCCGACAGAGTAACAAGAGGATGCGGAAGATGATAGCGACGAGTAGCAGGAGGAGGACAAAGACAGGAGCGTTGGCTCTGTAATGTCGGTTGTAGCTCAGAACTTCTGAATAAATCATCAGAATTTGAATTTCAAGAATGCATGCTTAGAAACTTTTGTGTTGTTGTATGTTAAACTAGCAAATCTCTTTTGTTCAAATCTCTTGGGCTATACCAACTTCATTATGTTTAATTATGAAAGACAAAATATAAGTGATTTCTCTCAATTTCTTGCGTAGAAAAATGCACAACTAATTTCCATATTATCGCAGGAACCGACCCCACTTGTTGAACCGGCGGCACTACCACGATCTCCACGTAACCACTGTGAGTTCTCAAACCGAAGCTAAAGTTACCATGTTTGTTCTTCCTCTTTAGCTTTTACTGGGCGCTTCTTCTTCCTCTTCCTCAGTCATTCCTCTGAAGTTTTTCCTGGGCGCTTCTTCTTCCTCTGTTCTGGAACCATCAATTCATCTTCTTCTTCCTCTCGCAGGCAGTTCCTTATAGGCAATACCTTTCACCCATTTCCTTGCAGGCATGGATGATCGGAAACGCACAACAGAGACCCACTTGGTCCCTACCCATGGCACCACGACTTTGACGGTGGTGTACACAAGAGCAATTGCTTGAGAAAGAGAAGCACAAGTTTGTGGGGCTAGACTTTGAGTACACCCGTGCAAATAAGCAAAAAAATCCTCCACACGAGATCCCTATCGTGCAAATCGCCATACATGAGGAGGTCCTCGTTTACCACTTCTGTAGGTGATACGTCCAAAACGTATCTACTTTCCTGAATACTTTTGTTATTGTTTCTCCTCTAAACTTGTGTGATTTGGATGGAACTAACGCGGACTGATGCTGTTTTCCGCAGAATTTCCCTTGTGTCTACTTTTTGTGTGGAAAATCAACTATCAGGAAAAATCTCTAGGACTACCTCATCAAAAGACTCCAGGAGCCAGAATACGAGACAAAGGGGGCTGGGCCCAGGCCACACCACCTAGCCGCGCGGGCAAGCCTTGGCCGCGCCAGGGGGTGGTATGGCCACCCCAGACTCCCCCTCAGTCTCCCTATTCGCCTATAAGTTCCCTTCTGACCTAAAAACTCAGGGGATTCGACGTTTTTCTAGAAGGAGTTCCGCTCCACCGCTACCACCAGATTCCATGAAACAACACCAGAAACTCTGTTCTGGCACCTTGCCGGGATGGGGAATTAGAGGAGATCATCGCCATCATCATCACCATCGCTTCTCCATCGAACATCCATGTTTCCCCCATCTATGAGTCAGTAATCCCCCGGTGTAGGCTATGGGGATGGTAGGGATTGGATGAGATCGTTCATGTAATGGCATCAGATTGCTAGGGAATGGTGCCTAGTATCTTTTATTAGTGCTTTATGACTTTGTTGCGACTTGTTGTGCTTAATTCTTGTCACTAGGGCCTGAGTGCCATGATTTCAGATCTGGACATGTTATTGATTCATTATGATAGTATTGTTTATGGTCTTACCAGCAAGTTGTATATACACGTTGTTGTCTAGAACCAATGGCCCCGAAGTGACAGAAATTGGGATAACCGGAGGGAATGGCTTTCATGTGAGGATCACATGTGTTCACGAAGTGTTAATGCTTTGGTCCGGTGCTCTATTAAAAGGAGCACCTTAATTGCCAGTAGTTCCCTTGAGGCCCCGCTGCAAACGGGCTGGCAGGACAAAAGATGTTGTGCAAGTTCTCATTGCGAGCACGTATGACTATATTTGGAACACAAGCCTAGGATTATCTAGTACTTCGATGCTTTATCTTATTTATCTGCAATTGCCCTATGTTCTGATTGCTATGTGAATTGTCTTGTCCATGCAACGCCCGTCCATCCATCCCTATGCCTACCGCACTCAAATCCTACTATTACTGCTATTGTTACTGTTGTCTTTACTTTACTACTTTTGTTACTTTACTATTGCTACTACAAAACTGTTGCTACTGATAAACTGTTGTGAGCAAGATTGTTTCCAGGTGCAGCTAAATTGACAACTCAATTGTTAAGGCTTATAAATATTCTTTGGCTCCCCTTGTGTCGAATCAATAAATTGGGTTTCACTTCCCTCGAAAATACTGCGATACACCCCCTATTTTCTGGATCCATTGCCAGGGAGCATAGCTTTATTTATCAAGTTCACTTGGATTCTCTATTATTCACTACTATCCACCCATCATGGGTAAGTCTCGTGATGGCAAGGTTCCTATTTTACCATCCACTACAAGAAGAGGTGCAGTTCTGAACACCTCTGTTGCTCTTGATTCACCATCTATTATGAGTAAGCTCGTTACACCACCACATACACATGCTACACACACTGCTACTACTGCTGAATCTGAAACTTCTGATGCCTATGATGTTGCTTCTACTGTGCTTGATAAGAGTGGTTCATTAGGTCATTTCCTAGACGCTATGATTGCTAGAACTATAGTTGGAAATACTGAAACTCCTAATGAAGACACTACTACTACACCTGTTAGTTCACCTGAGTCTAGTGAAAGTTATGATATTGAGATGGTTATGTTGAGATGACCGATGAATTTATTAAAGAATGCAAAAACACCCACGATAGGAGCGCTGCTAAGAGTCTCCTTGAGAGGCGTACTATTAGACCCAAATTGTCTCCTATTGCTAAGCTTACTGCTTCTCCCATAAACATTATAGATGAAGATTATGATTTCTCTCTCGATCTATCTTACATAGCTATTGTTGAGAAAGAACCTTTTTGTGGGACTAATAATGAAAGTGCGGTAGCACATATGAATGAACTTTCTACCATGAGTGGCTTGTTTTCTCATGATATTAAGATGCGTACTTACTTTCTTTCTAAGATTTCCCCTTTTCACTGAAAGGAGAAGCTAAAACTTGGTTTAGTAATTTACCTCCTGTATCTATTGATAGCCCTGATTGCTTGATTAGTACTTTCCTGCAGAAATATTTTCCTTCTAGTGCTAGACATGCTATTTTGTACGAACTTTTTGATTTTAAACAGGGACAAAAAGAGATATTGCCCCAATCTTGGGCAAGGTTTTGTGCTTTGATTCATGCACAGGCTGGAAGTCCATTACCGAAGAATGAGCTTGTTGATATATTTTATAATGGACTAACCGAGGAATCTAGGACATACCTAGATAGTTGTGCTGATTGTGTTTCAGGAATAGGACTCCTAAGGAAGCTGATGAATTAATGGATATAATAAGTAAGAACTATGAAGATTGGAATCCTCCTGAACAAGCTATACCTAAAGTAATTGTACCTCAACCTACTATACCAGTGCCTATTCCAACATCAAAGAAGAGGGGAGTTATTGAATTAAATGATGAAGTGATGAAGGAAGCTAAGAAATATCTTAAGGATAAGGGAATTAAAGCTGTAGATGTTAAGAATTTACCTCCTATAGAAGAATTATGTAAGTCTATTCACTACTCATCAACTATCGAGGTACACTCTCTCCAACACTTTGATGAAGGTGATATCCCTTACTCTCAACCTCCTGATCAATGCTTAGAAGAATTCAATATCTTTATTGTTAAGCACGATAATTTAAATAAAAGGGTGCAAAATCATCTAATGGAAAACACTAGCTATTATTGAGTTGAAAGATATTGTGGAAAGAACCTCTAATGATGTTAAAATGATTGTTAAACACTTTCAAATGGTTCAAACTCAAATAGATCAACTTGTTAAAGTGCAAAAAGTCTTGCTAATTAATGCTGCTAAAGAAAAACATGCTTATGAGATTAGAACTAGAAGTGGAGCTGCTACCCAGGATCCTCTATATCCTGAGGGGCATCCCAAGAGAATTGAGCATAATTGTCAACAAGCTGAAATAGTGGCTCTACTCATAAGAATAGGAAAAAGAAACATAAAACTGTTGTAGAACCCTTTGAACCTGGTATAGATCCTAATAGTATATCTATTTCTGATGCTGAAACTGAAAGTGGTAATGAAGAAAATGAAGTGCCTAATGAAGAAAATGTTGAAGAAGACCCTGAAAATCACAATAAGAATACTAAATACACTAAGATTACTAAATACACTAAAGAAGATTTTATTGCTAAGAAACATGGTAGTGAAAGAGAACCTTGGGTCTAAAAACCTATTGCCTTTCCCTGATAAGAAACACAAGTCAAAGGAAGATGAACACTATAGTAAGTTTTGTGAGTGGATGAAACCTTTATTCCTGCAAATTCCTTTGACTGATGCTATTAAATTACCTCCTTATTCAAAGTATATGAAGGATATTGTCTCGAATAAAAGGAAGATCCCTAATGAAGAAATTTCTACTTTGCTTGCTAATTATTCCTTTAATGGTATGGTTCCAAAGAAACTTGGAGACCCAAGGATTCCAACTATCCCTTACTGTATTAAGAATAGTTATGTTAGAACTTCTTTGTCTGATTTGGGAGCTGGAGTTAGTGTTATCCCTTTCTCTCTCTATAAGAGGCGTCAACTAGAAAACTTAGTACCAACTGATATATCTTTGCAAATGGCTGATAATCTAGCACTATTCCCGTTGGGATATGTGAGGATGTACCTGTTCAAGTGGCTCATAATGCTTGATATTAACTAATTTTATTGTGCTTTGAAATGCCTAAAGATGATATATGTCTATTATTCTTCGGAGACCTTTTCTATTAATACTGCAGGAGCTGTTATTAATTGTAATCAAGGAAAGGTGACTTCAATGTTAATGACAAGGAACATACTGTCTATTTCCCAAGGAAGATTGAAAGGACTTATGGTTTGAATTCAATTGAACATGTGGAGGGCATTCAAGTTGGAGAAATATATTGTCCCATAACCAAGAGAAAAATTTGAAACTATTATGATTGGGACCATTGCTATCAAGGTTGAGGTAACATAATCATTAGTGGAATACCAAAGTTTTGTCTCATATGGAATGTTTTGCTAACAGGACCTGATCAACCTTGTTAACAAAAGGATTTCATTGAACAAAACAATGTTTTCACTATGATTATTTCCATGTACTTCTATTCTATCCATTTTAGTTTTTGCTTTCGTTTAGTTTTATTTTTGTTGTTAGTTGCTTACTTTTTAGAGTGTCTTAGAACTCTTGTAGTTCTAGACTTCTTTTGTCATTGCATCATTCCAAAAAAATCTGTCTGTCAGAAAATCATTCTTCTATACCTGAAAATAAAGTGTCTCGAAAAATTCCAGAAAATTTATATTAAATTTTTACGTGGAAAAAGGGGCAGAGGAGTGCCTGGGAGGTACCAGGGGGACCCACCAGGAAGGCACACCACCTGGTGGCGCTGGCCTGCCTTGGTGGCGCCATGCCATGGTGTGGGCCACCCCTGACCCTGCACCTAACTCTCTCACCTGCCACTTTTCTTCTCTCTCTCGAGTAAACTTCAGTTCATTGCTCAAAATCGCGTTCTTGTTGTGCTTTCTCTCGATTTTTTTGATCTCCTTGCGCAGCCCATCATTGTTGCTGAAATTTGGAGCACTTGTTCTCTGTGTATGTTACTCCTCCCCTTGTCCAAGTAGATTTGTGTTTAGTGGATTATATCTTGAGTATTTTGCTGCTGTAGGTGACAGGTTATGAGAGATTGTAAGCTTGTTTATGCTTAGAGATATAGTTTTGATGCATGTTTAGGCCTCTTACAAGTCCCTATGAGTAGAATCCATCATTTTATTCACTTTGAAATCACTTGTCTAATAGGTGTTTAAATTTCAGAATATCAAGCATGAACAACCATACCTTTGCTGCAGTCTTCTTTGTTTAGTGTTCACAGGAGACTGTGGTCGCACTCTAAGGAGGAGGTGGACGAGCAGCTTTGCTTGCTAGGTTTCCACGAGCAGCATCAGGAGGATGTACCCCCCTACGATTACTCCGCACACTACGGAGGGACGTAGTCGAGCTCACACCAGGATGAGGGTACCTCCTCGTCATACTACAGTGACACGTCATCCTGGCCAGCTTGGGATTGATAGCCACTTAGGCCAAAAGCCTAAGCTTGGGGGGAGGTACGCCGGCATCGCACTCATCTCCCAATCATGTTGCGTCGGTACTTTGTATATTCATGTTTCGTTCTCTTTTTGGTTTTCGTTCTTTCTTTGCTTTTGCTTTCTGTTGTTTCTCTTTGGTTGTTTCTTCTTCTTTGGCCTTGGTTGTTTTTTCCCTTTTTGCTTTGTTTGAACTATTCGAAAAAACCCAAAAATATTTTGCTTTTTTTGTTTTTCCTTTTGGTTCTTGTTTGAAAAAATCGAAAACAACAAAAATATTTGTCGTTTTTTATCTTTAGTTTTTTGAGTTGTGCTACAGGGATTCAGCAGTCGTCAGTGGATATTGGTTACATATTATTATTCAAGCCACACAAGTGAAGAGCAATAATGAGGATTAATGACAACTTGAGGCGTGGTAAGAGGCTGGTAACGAACTCTATTGTTTCATTTTTGTACATATACTCATCATTGTGGGCATGCTTAGCCTGTTCGTGTAGGGTGTATGTTATTGGATGCTTAGTAGTTCTTGCTTCCGAATGATTAGTTCCAGCTGCTAATAGTTTGTAGCATGTTTTATTGATGTTTGCTCGCATTACTCTATTCATAACTTGGTATGAGACCGTGGTATCCTCCTCTTAATGTTTCATTTGAATTGACTTGGAATAGGCTCACACTGACACGTGGGGTTCATCGTAGGTGGGTCCACTACTTCTATGTGCTGTATGGTGGGAATTTGGGAGGTCTGTTCTGTAGCATTAGGTGGGCCATATTGGAGGGGGTTCTGTGCAGCTTATAACATTGAATAGAATGATGTTCTGACATTTGCATAAATAGAGTAGATAGGTGCTTAATTGTTGAAGTGTCAAATTCTATTAATGTTGTCAAACCTTGGGTTGATCAAGAC
>OU342740.1:142553157-142633161 GCA_910589775.1 Avena eriantha | reverse complement strand
TAGAAGAACAGACATGCAATGACACTAGTGGATCCTTATGTGGTTTGTGAGAAGAACATACATGCAATGACACTGGTTGTGGTTCATGAGAAGAACACACATGCAATGAAACTGGTGGATCCATGTGTGGTTTCTGAGAAGAACAGACATGCAATTACACTAGGTGGATCCATGTCTGGTTTGTGGGAAGAACAGACATGCAATGACTCTAGTTGTGGTTCATGAGAAGAACACACATGCAATGACACTGGTGGATCCATGTGTGGTTTCTGAAAAGAATAGACATGCAATCACACTAGGTGGATCCATGTGTGGTTTGTTTAGAAGACCACACATGCAATGACTCTAGCTATGTTCATGAAAAGAACAGACATGCAATGACACTGGTGGATTCATGTGTGGTTTCTGAAAAGAATAGACATGCAATCACACTAGGTGGATCCAAGCATGGTTTGTGGAAAGAATAGACATGCAATGAGTCTAGCTGTGGTTCATGAAAAGAACACACATGCAATGACACTGGTGGATCCATTGTGGTTTGTGAAAAGAACAGACATGCAATCACACTAGGTGGATCCATGTGTGGTTTGTTTAGAAGAACACGCATGCAATGACTCTAGCTGTGGTTCATGAAAAGAACACACATGCAATGACACTGGTGGATCTATGTGTGGTTGATGAAAAGAACATACATGCAATGACACTGGTGGATCCTTATGTGGTTCATGAGAAGAACACACATGCAATGACACTGGTGGATCCATGTGTGGTTTGTGAAAAGAAGAGACATGCAATCACACTAGGTGGATCCATGTGTGGTTTGTGGGAAGAACTGACATGCAATGACTCTAGCTGTGGTTCATCAAAAGAACACACTTGCAATGACACTGGTGGATCCATGTGTGGTTTGTGAAAAGAACAGACATGCAATCACACTATGTGTATTCATGTGTGAAAAGAACACACATGCAATGACTCTAGCTATTGACACTGGGTGTGGTTCATGAAAAGAACATACATGCAATGACACTGGTGGATCCATGTGTGGTTTGTGAGAAGAACAAACATCCAATGACACTGGTGGATCCATATGTGGTTCATGAGAAGAACGCACATGTAGTGACACTGGGGATCCTTATGTTGTTTGTTTAGAAGAACACACATGCAATGACTCTAGCTGTTGACACTTGGTGTGGTTCATGAAATGAACAGACATGCAATGACACAGGTGGATCCATGTGTGGTTTGTGAGAAGAACAGACATGCAATGAAACTGGTGGATCCTTATGTGGTTCATGAGAAGAACACACATGCAATGACACTGGGATCCTGATGTGGTTGGTTTAGAAGAACAGATACGCAATGACACTGGTGGATCCTTATGTGGTTTGTGAGAAGCACATACATGTAATGACACTGGCTGTGGTTCCTGAGAAGAGAACACATGCAATGACACTGGGGGATCCTTGTGTGGTTTCTGAAAAGAACAGACATGCAATCACACTAGGTGGATCCATGTGTGGATTGTGGAAAGAACAAACATGCAATGACTCTAGCTGTGGTTCATGAGAAGAACACACATGCAATGACACTGGTGGATCCATGTGTGGTTTCTGAAAAAGAACAGACATGCAATCACACTAGGTGGATCCATGTTTGGTTTGTTTAGAAGAAGACACATGCAATGACTCCAGCTGTGGTTAATAAAAAGAACAGATATGCGATGATACTGGTGGATCCATGTGTGGTTCATGAAAAGAACACACATGCGATGACTCTAGGTGGATCCATCTGTGGTTTGTGGAAAGAACAGACATGCAATGACACTGGTGGATCCTTATGTGGTTCATGAAAAGAAGAGACATGCAATGACACTGGTGGATCCTTACGTGGTTTGTGAAAAGAACATACATGCAATGACACTGGTGGATCCTTATGTGGTTCATGAGAAGAACATACATGCAATCACACTAGGTGGATCCATGTATGATTTGTGAAAAGTACAGACATGCAATCACAATAGGTGGATCCATGTGTGGTTTGTGAGAAGAATAGACATGCAATGACACTGGTGGATCCTTATGTGGTTCATGAAAAGAACAGACATGCAATGACACTGGTGGATCCTTATGTGGTTCGTGAAAAGAACAAACATGCAATGACACTGGTGGATCCTTATGTGGTTCATGAGAAGAACATACATGCAATCACACTAGGTCGATCCATGTGTGGTTTGTGAAAAGAACAGACATGCAATGGCACTAGGTGTCTCCATGTGTGGTTTGTGGAAAGAATAGACATGCAATGACTCTAGATGTGGTTCATGAAAAGAACACACATGCAATGACACTGGTCGATCCATGTGTGGTTTGTGAAAAGAACAGACATGCAATCACACTAGGTGGATCCATGTGTGGTTTGTGGAAAGAACAAACATGTAATGACTCTAGCTGTGGTTCATGAAAAGACCAAATTTGCAATGACACTGGAGGATCCATGTGTGGTTTGTGAAAAGAAGAGACCTGCAATCACACTAGGTGGATCCATGTGTGGTTGGTTTAGAAGAACAGACATGAAGTGACTCTAGCTGTGGTTCATGAAAAGAACACACATGCAATGGCACTGGTGGATCCTTACGTGGTTTGTTTAGAGGAACATACATGCAATGACTCTAGTTGTGGTTCATGAGAAGAACACACATGCAATGAAACTGGTGGATCCATGTGTGGTTTGTGAAAAGAACATACATGCAATCACATTGGGTGGATCCATGTGTGGTTTGTTTAGAGGAAAAGACATGCAATGACACTGGGTGTCGTTCATGAAAAGAACAGACATGCATTGACACTGGTGGATCCTTATGTGGTTTGTTTAGAAGAACACACATGCAATGACTCTAGTTGTGGTTCATGAGAAGAACACACATGCAATGAAACTGGTGGATCCTTATGTGGTTTGTTTAGAAGATCACAAATCCAATGACTCTAGCCGTGGTTCATGAAAAGAACACACTTGCAATGACACTGGTGGATCCATGTGTGGTTCATGAAAAGTACAGACATGCAATGACACTAGTGGATCCTTTTGTGGTTTGTTTAGAGGAACAGACATGCAATGACACTGCGTGTGGTTCATGTAAAGAACAGACATGCAATGACACTAGTGGATCCATATGTGGTTTGTGAAAAGAACATACATGCAATAACACTGGGTGGATCCATGTGTGGTTCATGAGAATAACACACATGCAATGACACTGATGATATGTGGTTTGTGAAAAGAACAGACATGCAATGACTGTAACTATGGTTAATGAAAAGAGTAGACATGCAATCACACTAGTGGATCCATGTGTGGTTTATGAGAAGAACACACATCCAATGAACTCTAGTGGATCTATCTTGGCATAATTTGATGTATGCCACGATGTATTTCATTGTACAAGACACTTTCTATTTTTATACTACTCAGTTTTGCCCTTGGTTTTATGTGGTACTACTTAGTTTTTCCCCATCTCTCTGTCTTTCATAGAAGCCCAAACCTGTGCTCACCCTGTCTGCTACTCCCTGATTGGTTGTCACAGTTGTCACGCGGATCATGCGCACCAACCGTTGATTCTGTGCGATCCAACGATGATCGTTGCACACGTCGTGCCCTTCATAGTACATCATGAGACAACACGGACGTCTCCCTCAGTGAGACTTCTACAGGAAGGAACACGATGCCGTCCATGGAAAAAGTCGTCGAGCGGTCATGTCCAGTTTAATCAAGTCTGAAAAGCCTACTACTGCTACTACAATACATGGACAGGGCAACGGGGTCATCGAGTGCACGGTTGTCGACGAGACGCTGCAATTTATTGCCACTTGATTTTAATAATACATATCCCATTTTACGCAGCGCTCTCAATCTCACTTCCAACTGGGCCCTACCGCTAGTAACTTCCATGAGTCAAGGGCCCCCTGAGTAGATCTAACGTTGCTATAAATTGGTTCCACGCAACTTGCATGCAGTGGAATCGAGGTCTGCCATGAGCGTGTTTTCAATGCAGCTCTAAAGTGGAGATCGTGGCTGTTTCAAAAAAAAGGGAACCCAAAAAAGGGTGGAGATCGTGGTAGCCCCCCGCCCCCCGCCCACCACACGTGTCCACTCGAGGACTACAAATGGCCGGTTTTTATAACCCCCCTCGACCTTCTTCTTCCATGAGCTCGTGTCATTTCCCCCAGTCTGTCTAGTCCCAAGACCCCAATCTACACCTACCACGCGCGTCGAAGATCCCTCGCTTGCACTACCTCCTTCCCTTGGTGCGCCATGAAGCGTACGCGTGGAGACGAGCCGGAGGTGAAGCCAGTTGAAGGCGCAGCAGCAGATGGCTCGGTCGTCACCAAACAGGCGGAGGTGCCTTCTCCGGGCACGAACGCCGCTCGTTGCTGCGTCGTCAAGGGTGCGAGCTCATCCGTCCAGCCAGTAGCCGTCGCCGCCAAGCAGCAGGTGGTAGACGTCGCCGCCGAGCATCAGGTGGTAGACGTCGCCGCCGAGCAGCAGGTGGTAGCTGTCGCCGCCGAGCAGCAGGTGGTAGCCGTCGCTGCCGAGCAGCAGGAAGTAGCCGTCACCACCGAGCAGCAGGTGGCCGACAACGTCATGGCCGACAACGTCGTGGTGCCAGTGAAAGATCTGGATAGGGGGCAGGCGGCAGGTGTAGGCAATCCGGTGATCTACATCAACGACCCCATCGTCGTACAAGAAATCTTCGACACAATCGGAGAGAATGATGAGTTCGAGGAGGAGGTCCCTAATGAGTAGTCTGAGGTACTACATTGCTAGCTTCTCTAGTCGCAGCCGTAGTTTTCACTATTCATACATAGGATTTCCTCAATCGTGTACAAATTCTTTTGCTCTTGAAGTAGGGTAGTATATATATGGTTCGATCGGTCGATTTATGGATCTGCCATCTAGTCACAAAACCCCAATCCGTCTAGTCACAAAACCCCAATCTGCTCATCTGCCATTTAGTTAAGCTTGCTTGTTGAGTGTTGATTTCGATACACAGCAGGCCTATAACATTACATTTCTATTCCTTACTTAGCCCAATGATTCAATTTTGCCCCAAAATAGTGCAAGGGCATCTGATGGTCTCTTTTTCTTAGGGATGGTTAGTGTACCTGAGGTAGCAATGCACATAAACAATATAGGTTGTGTTGTTGGTATTTTGGTACTCCAACTCCATCGCTAAAAAATATGAGGCCCTAATTTTTCTCTCATATGGAACCTAAATATATAATCTTTGTATTGTTTCTGATCTATGAATGCATAGTATGATGCATATGTATATCCCTGAATATTGTTTTGTACGATTACATTTCAATTTCTTATTGTGACCAATGATTCAAATATGCCCCAAAGAGAGGCAGACACATTGGTGTCAGATTTTTTCAGAGATGAGTGAGCGAACATGGGGCCATGTACAAGATTAATATAAGCTGTGCAATTGTTACTTGGTTCGCTTACGCCATCTCTGTAGAAACTTATGAGGCTGCAATATTTATTCTACATTCATAGAACTATGATATTTGAATTATTTATTCCATGCATTCATATTGTATAGGAATTACATTTTAGTTTGTCACCGAGGACAATTATTGAAATTTGCCCCAAAAGATTCAAGGGGAGACACGTATAATGGTGTCGTGTTTTAGGGATGAGTTGGTGAACCTGAGGCAGCAATACACACAAACAATATAGGTTATGCTGTTGGTACTTTGGTTCTCCAACTCCATCTCTAAAACAAATTATGAGGCCCTTGATTTATTCTCATATGGAACTACATATATGATCCTTGATTTTTTCTGATCTTTTAATGATTGGTATGATGTATCTGTATATGAATGGTTTTGATCATAAGTATTTTTAACATGTACCTAAAGATTAATTGTTTGGTTTTTTATTTATAATTACAATATTTAGGCTTGTTTTTGTACCTGACTATGTATATCCCTGAATATTGTTTTGTATGATTACATTCAATTTCTTATTATGGCCAATGATTCAAATTTGCCCCAAAGAGAGGTAGACACATTGGTGTCAGATTTTTTTAGGGATGTGTGAGCAAACCTGGGGCCATGTACAAGATCAATATAAGCTGTGCAATTGTTACTTAGTTTGCTTACGCCATCCCTGTAGAAACTTATGAGGTCGCAATCTTTATTCTACATTCATAGAACTATTATATTCGAATTATCTATTCCATGCATTCATAGTGTATAAGAATTACATTTTAGTTTCTCACCGAGGCCGATGATTGAAATTTGCCCCAAAAGAGTTCAAGGGGAGACACGTATGATGGTGTCGTGTTTGAGGGATGGGTTGGCGAACCTCATGCAGCAATGCACACAAACAATATAGGTTGTGCTGTTGGTACTTTGGTTCCCCAACTCCATCCCTTAAACAAATTCTAAGCCCCTAGATTTATTCTCATATGGAACTACATATATGATCCTTGAATTGTTTCTGATCTTTTAATGATTGGTATGATGCATATGTATATGAATGGTTTTGATCATAAGTATTTTTAACATGTATCTGAAGATTAATTGTTTGGTTTTTTATTTATAATTACAATATTTAGGCTTGTTTTTGTACCTGACTATGTATATCCCTGAATAATGTTTTGTACGATTACATTTCAATTTCTTATTGTGGCCAATGATTCAAATTTGTCCCAAAAGAGAGGCAGACACATTGGTGTCAGGTTTTTTCAGGGATGAGTTAGTGAACCTGGGGCGATGTACAACAACATTAGAGGTTGTGCAATTGTAACTTAGTTCACCTACTCCATCCCTGAAGAAACTTATGAGCCCCCTAGATTTATCCTACATTCACTCTGATGCAATTATTTGTCATTGTGTTGAGATGAAATGATATATGAAGAAATCAAACTATTGCTGAGATGCTTTATCTTTGATATCCACGGATATATTGTCTTACATATACATGTTTTCAATTCTTGAGTTGTAATATAATTCAATCATATGTATGAGTTCTAAGTTATGTTCTTAAAAATCAACAGGAGGATGATGATGATGAATTGGACGATAGCAAGGTATCTAGGGACAACAAGAGCCGCTATGTGCTGAGGCGGTTACGGTGTGGGCTAATCCGTTTCTACCATAGGGGGAGACTGTTTTGCCCATTCCGTGGCAGAGCAGTCAACGTGGACCTCGACAACATGATCCAGCATGCGGAGGGTGTTGGTAGAGGCGGAGGCAGAATCCATAGGCCGATTACCTTGGCGCGGCACGCAGCCTACGATAAATTCCTCTAGGATTATGTCAGGACTGGCCTGTATCCCATCAACTAGGCTGTCGCTGCCTCCTGCTGATAAACCCCTGCCCTCCTAGGCGTCTCCATGTCCTGGCCTCCTGCTGCCACCCCTGCTTTTATTTTGTTCTAGTTAATTATTACCCGTGTGTGGCATGTAAGACAATATATCTGTGGTGTCTCTGGTGAACCTTCTATATTAATCTACTCCTTTATATGGAGTGCCTTAAAGTTTCTAGTGTTCAATTATATTTACTGATCATGCTCATGCACACTACAAAATATTTCTAGTGCTCGATTATATTGTAATTTTCAAGGAATACATCAACAAGTTAAATTGGTCGAAATATTGTATTGAAGTAACTAAATGTATCAAACACATAATAAACTAGAAACTAAAATCTAGTTCAAACACATAATGTATCACCACCACATGTTGTCGTCCTTGACTTGCTTCCCATTCAACCGCTAGATGTCGCCACCGTCCCAAGATCCCTGCTCGTCCTGAAACCGTCTTTTGTCCTCCTCGCGCTTCTTCTGCTAGGCTAGCTTGCAACAAGGGCATAGCTCTCTCGCGAAAAACCCCACCTTAACCATCCCATCTTTCATGGTAGTGAGCTTACTGTACAAGTCGTACCCCATGTAGGCGTCTCTGGCTGCATACTCGAGGTGCACCTAGCTCATCGACTTCCAGTCCCAGTAGTCGTGATCGAGTCTCTTCAATTTCTTCAGTTTTTCATAGGATTTATCGATGATTTCCGCTGCTAGATCACCCATGCCATCCTTCGCTGGGTATGGTTTGATCTTGTACAGATTTTGGATGTCGATGTGGTGCCCATCTAGGATTTTTATCAACGCACGAGAAAGCATAATTATGTCATTTTTGATATCCACGCTAGTGAAAGTTATCCCTTTCCTACACAAGAACTCGACCAGAGCCAGACAATGCATCTTAGTTGGTTTACTCCTGCACTTAGATGGTTTTAGGGATGTAAGGGAACAAGGGATGCAGAAGTGGTGACCTGAAATTTAAATTTCACATACCTGCAGAAGTGGTAAACGAGGACCTCCTCATGTATGGCGATTTGCACGACATCAATCTCTTGTGGAGGATTTTTTCGCTTATTTGCACGGGTGTAATCCAAGTCTAGCCCCACAAACTTGTGCTTCTCTTTCTCAAGCAATTGCTCCAACCTAGCGAGAGTTGTCTCCATAGTCGCTTCATCATTTGTGTACACCACTGTCAAAGTCATGGTGCCATGGGCAGGGACCAAGTGGGTCTCAGTTGTGCGTTTCCCATCGTCCATGCCTGCAAGGAAATGGTTGCAAGGAACTTTCTGCGAGAGGAAGAAGAAGATGAACCGACTGTTCCAGAACAGAGGAAGAACAAGCGCCCAGGAAAAACTGCAGAGGAATGACTGAGGAAGAGTAATGACTGCAGAAGAAACGTGGTAACTACAAATTTCGGTTCGAGAACTCACCATGGTTACGTGGAGATCGTGGCAGTGCCGCCGGTTCAACAAGTGGGGCTAGTTCCTGCGAGATTATGGAATTAGTTGTGCATTCTTCTACGCGAGAAATTGAGAGAAATAATTTATATTTTGTCTTTCATAATTAAACACAAAGAAGTAAGTATAGCCCAAGAGATTTGAACAAAAGAGATTTGCTAGTTTAACATACAACAACACAAAAGTTTCTGAGCATGTATTCTTGAAATTTAAATTCTGATGATTTATTCAGAAGTTCTGAGCTACAACCGACATTGCAGAGCCAATGCTCTCGTCTTCGTCCTCCTCGTGCTGCTCGTCGTTGTCGTCTTGCATCCTCTTGTTTCCTCTATCGGACCGGTGACCACCTCAATAATTAGCTTGATATAGTGCCTCATCACCTTGACCTGGATGACGAGCAGATCATCTAGGAAAATTCTATTTTTAGCACAGAATTCAGCCGAGGGGTCGGTGAACTCAATGCAATTGTCATATACTTCCGATATGCGATATTGCCCGAAGATTTTCAGGCTTTGTTACAATTATGTTTCATGCATACACAATAGAACCCTTACAAGTCCAACATGGCAGAACTTGAGATACCATAGAGACCTCGGCAGAGGTGGCAGAATTGGTGCGGCTGCAACCACGGCGACGGCGAGCTCGGGTTCTAGAGGAGGAAACCAGAACCGAGCATGGTCGACAAGGTGATAGATCTCACCGGAACCAATTCTCGTCCCCGCACCATGCCATGGGTGCGTCCATGTTGAGGGCGAGCTCCGACTCGGGATGGGGAGGAGAGAGGGGACGAGCAGCTTCATCATGTCCCAGCTCTGCGCCATGGCCACGACCACAGATTGCTGCTCCGGGGAAGAAGAAGACGCGTAATGGATGCAGGCGCCAATGCTGCAAGCCTACAGGGAGGAGGTTCGTCCACGTCCTAGCTCCGCGCCATGGCTACGGCGGCCACAGATTGCTTCTCTGGGGAAGAAAAAGATGCGTAATGGATGCAGGCGCCAACGCTGCAAGCCTACAGGGAGCAGGTTCGTCCACGTCCTAGCTCCGCGCCATGGCTACAGCGGCCCATAGATTGCTGCTCTGGGGAAGAAGAAGATGCGTAATGGATGCATGCGCCAACGCTGCAAGCCTAATTGACATCTAAGCGACGGGAGCGACATAACGGCGAGAACTGACAGGGGGGCCCAACTTGACGGCTGTTAGCCTAATTTTTTGTATTGAAATGTAAAGTTGAATTCGTACCGAAAAATACCTTCTGAGTATTTGGCACACCAACTGTAGTCATCCCAGCTGATTTCAAAGAACTTGGGTACCGCATTGCCTAGACACCCCAACTTTCGGACCGCAAAATGATATTCTCGGATATGTGGTGGGTCCCGCGCTGTGAGGGTCCGTGACTATATCAGGACGGTACGCCAAAGGAGCGCGGGATACGAATCAAACACCTGGACCTCATGAGTGGTCTGTTTACATATCACAAGGTGGTTTAATGATTTGGTAACTTCCCTCCAAAAAAAACACCTGGACCTCATGAAATGCGTCAAGTTGCATGGCTTCTACGACTACATTGACCAATATCATCTGCACCCTATAAGCCTCATAGAGTACACTTCATAGCTCCTTTGTAATTCCCATTCATTATATGTCTTGTCCATTACTATTTCAAATTCTCAGCTATATGGGGGACTTTGATGGTGAGCAAAAAGAATTGATCAAGAAATCGATAAACTTTCGCATGATCGATGGTAAAAGAAGGAGCGTTCGTGCTATTGTTTATAAAACTTTTCGCCGCCTAGCTCGAACTGAACGCGATGTAATAAAACTTATGGTTGACGCTGTAGATAATATAAAGCCAATATGCGAAGTGGTCAAAGTAGGAGTCGCAGGTACTATTTATGATGTTCTTGGGATTGTAGCCAGGGATCGTCAACAAACCTTAGCTGTTCATTGGACCCAACGACCAAACCAACAGAGGAGGGTTTTTATAATTGTTTAACTCGAATGGGAGAGAGGATCTTGAGGAACAAATCGAGCAGCTTGTATATAAGCCGATATGAATCTTTTTGGACTAGCAAGGTGGGACTAAAACTTCCATCGGCAACAGCTAATAGATATGTGGCGCGTTAACAGGCACGTGCGATAAGCACTCCGTCTGACGAACTATTGTTTGTAATGGCCAGATGTACCATCGGACATATGTTGTATTTCCTTTCTATTTAATTAAAAAATAACTAATATTTTCCAAAATTTTGAACTTAAGTTTTTTTGAAAACAATTACATATTCTACATATGTACCTTTCTAATAGCATATTAAAAAAGATTGGATTAATTTGGTGATGGTCGAAAAAATAGCAAACTTAGAAACAGAGGGTTTAGTTTGAATTTTGGGATGATGCTTTTTCTCACAACCACATTTCCTTCCCACCAAAGTTCTCAACTTTGAAACTCCTACACAGAAATTCCAACTAGTTGTTTGAGGTGAGTCAACACTTGGAAAGACATGATCCCAACTAGCTAGTTGCTGCATCTAAGTATGAAAGTGCTATGTCAAGCCATGACACACACTTGTGTTACATGTAGGCCCATGCCAACATTGCATGGGACCTAGACCTCTCTGGATTGTCTAGAAACACCTTCATCAACTTGTGGTTCTATGAGTCAACACTTGGCCAACATGTTAATAACAAGTTGATAGGTCTTAGTAACACACTGTTATGCCAAGACATGATGAGACACTTTGTGTTCATGTGGGCCCATGCCAACATTGCATGGGATCTAGACCTCTGAAGGCTGGCTAGAAACACCTTCAACAACTTGTGGTTGTATGAGTCATCACTTGGACAACATGATCCTACCTACTTGATAGATCTAAGTATAATTTTATTATGCCAAGACATGATGAGACACTTTGTGTTACATGTGGCCACATGCCAACATTGCATGGGATCTAGACCTCTCTAGGCTGTCCAGAAACACCTTCATCATCTTGTGTAACTATGAGTCAAGACTTGGCCAACATGTTCCTACCAAGTTGAGAGGTCTTAGTATAACACTGCTATGCCAAGACATGCATGATGAGACACTTTGTGTTACATGTGGTCCCATGCCAACATGCACATGGGACAACAACATCTAGATCCATTCCCGAGGATGATTCCTGGCAACAATCTCCCTTGGATCGCGGCCTCCCACAACCTGGCAGTGCTCCCGAGGCGTCCTCACGCGCCAGCTCGCGCGCGTCGAGTTCCTGCCCGCGCTGGACCCCTCCTCTCCCCTGTCCGCGCGCGTGTGGCTGCGCCAGCCAATGCGTGCCATGTCGCCTCCTAGACGGGATGGAACCGCCACGATGATTTCTCCCTCCCCCATGGACACGTAGTGGTCGCTGTCCCCGCGGGTCCCTATCTCCTCTCCGACGCGACGGATAATTCCCTCCAGGACACGAAGTCTGAGGTACCGGTCCTGGCTGATCCCGAGGTGGATTTGTCTCCCGGATCCTCTATATCAGGTCCAGGTGCTCCTCTCCATGCTGCATCACCACATCAACCTCTCACCGAACCGAGAACTCGACTGCAAAAAAAGATATACGGCAACCTAAGATTTATACTTATGGTACAATCAGATATGCTATTTTGACATTCATAGGTGAACCAACCTGATATATTGGAGTGCGAGAAAACACCTATTGTGTCTCGTTCTAGCACTGAAGCAGAATACAAAGTGCTGACAAATGCTACTGCAGAATTGATTTGTGTTGAAGCCCTTACTTGAGAACTTGATGTTTCACTTAAGGAGAAACAATGTCTATGGTGTGACAACCTTGGTGCTGCTTTTTTGCCTGCAAATACTGTTTCTCATGCTCGCACCAAGCATATTGAGATTGATTTTTTATTTTGTTAGAGAACAAGTTGTCAACATTGCATGATGAGACACTTTGTGGCAAATGTGGGACCATGCCAACATTGCATGGACTATAAACCTCTGTTGGTTCGCTAGAAACACCATCATCAACTTAGTGGTTGTGTGAGTCAACATTTGGCCAACATGATACCACCATCTAAGTTTGAGAGTGCTATGCAAAGCCATGACACACACTTGTGGCAGATGTGGGCCCATGCCAACATTGCATGGGCTATAGACCTCTCTTAGTTGTCTAGAAACACCATCATCAACTGGTGCTTGTCTTACTCAACACTTGGCCAGCATGATCCCACCCACTTGATACATCTAAGTATAAGAGTGCTATATGCCAAACCATGACACAAACTAGTGGCAGATGTGGGCCCATGCTAACATTGCATGGGATCTAGACCTATATTATCCGTCTAGAAACATCTTCAGCAACTTGTGGTTGTATGAGTCATCACTTGGACAACATGTTCCTATCAAGTTGATAGGTCTAAGTATAACACTCCTGTACCAAGACATGATGAGACACTTTGTCGCAAATGTGGGATCATGCCAACATTGCATGGGTTATAAACCTCTCTTGGTTGGCTAGAAACACCATCATCAACTTAGTGGTGGTGTGAGTCAACACTTGGCCAACATGATCCCACCTAGTTACTACATCTAAGTTTGAGAGTGGTACGCGAAGCCATGGCACACACTTGTGGCAGATGTGGGTCCATGCCAACATTGCATGGGCTATAGACCTCTCTTGGTTGGCTAGAAACACCATCATCAACTTGTTTTTGTCCGGCTCAGCACTTGGCCATCATAATCCCACCCACTTGATACACATCTAAGTATAAGAGTGCTATATGCCAAGCCATGACACAAACTAGTGGCAGATGTGGGCCCATGCGAACATTGCATGGGATCTAGACCTATATTATCTGTCTAGAAACACCTTCAGCAACTTGTGGTTGTATGAGTCATCGCTTGGACAACATGTTCCTATCAGGTGTATAGATCAAAGTATAACACGCATGTGCCAAGACATGATGAGACACTTTGTGGCAAATGTGGAATCATGCCAACATTGCATGGCCTATAAACCTCTCTTGGTTGGATAGATACACCATCATCAACTTAGTGGTTGTGTGAGTCAACACTGCTTGGCCAACATGATCCCACCTAGTTGCTACATCTAAGTTTGAGAGTGCTATGCAAAGCCATGACACACACTTGTGGAAGATGTGGGCCCATGCCAACATTGCATGGGCTATAGACGTCTCTTGGTTGGCTAGAAACACGATCATCAACTTGTGCTTCTCTGACTCAACACTTGGCCATCATGATCCCACCCACTTGATACATCTAAGTACAAGAGTGTTATATGCCAAGCCATGACACAAACTAGTGGCAGATGTGGGCCCATCCCAACATTGCATGGGATCTGGACCTATATTATCTGTCTAGAAACACCTTCAGCAACTTGTGGTTGTATGAGTCATCACTTGGACGACATGTTCCTATTAGGTTGATAGATCTAAGTATAACACTCCTGTGCCAAGACATGATGAGATACTTTGTAGAAAATGTGGGATCATGCCAACATTGCATGGGCTATAAACCTCTCTTGGTTGGCTAGATACACCATCATCAACTTAGTGGTTGTGTGACTCAACACTGCTTGGCCAACATGATCCCACCTAGTTGCTACATATAAGTTTGAGAGTGCTATGCAAAGCCATGACACACACTTGTGGCAGATGTGGGCCCATGCCAACATTGCATGGGCTATAGAACTCTCTTGGTTGGCTAGAAACACCATCATCAACTTGTGCTTGTCTGACTCAACACTTGGCCATCATGATCCCACCCACTTGGTACATCTAAGTATAAGAGTGATATATGCCAAACCATGACACAAACTAGTTGCACATGTGGGTCCATGCCAACATTGCATGGGATCTAGACCTATATTATCTGTCTAGAAACACCTTCAAAACCTTGTGGTTGTATGAGTCATCACTTGGAGAACATGTTCCTATCAAGTTGATAGATCTAAGTATAACACTCATGTGCTAAGAAATTATGAGACACTTTGTGGCAAATGTGTGATCATGCCAACATTTCATGCGCTATAAACCTCCCTTGTTTGGCTAGAAACACCATCATCAACTTATGGTATGTGACTCAACACTTAGCTAACATGATCCCACCCAATTGATACATGTAAGTATAAGAGTGCTATGCCAAGCCATGGCACAAACTTGTGGCAGTTGTGGTCCCATGCCAACATTGCATGGGATCTGGCACTTATTATCTGTCTACAAAACCACTTCATCAACTTGTGGTTGTATGAGTCATTATTTGGACAACATGTTCCTACCAAGTTGATAGATCTAAGTATAATAATGATATGCCAAGATGTGATGAGACACTTTGTGGCAAATGTGGGCCCATGCCAACATTGCATGGTCTATGGACCTCACATGGTTGGCTAGAGACACCATCATCAACTTAGTGGTTGTGTGAGTCAATACTACAACATATGTTGTATTTGTTGACAAAATGGCTTGTTGACAAAGCTGTGAACCGTCATATATTATCTTAATCGTTGACAGTTTGGTTATGGCGTCAAGGATTAAGCATAATGCACGATGGTTTAGTATTTTATCATTGTTATATCGTCATGGATTACTCTTTCGGGTGGTTTGTCAATGTAGGTGACAAAATTTTATCGTGCTGCATTTAAATTGTCACTAAAAATCACGCTGGACCAAGTTGTCAGTAGGGGCAATAGTTTATCAAAAACAATGAGGCAAAGAAATTAAATGTAAAATATTGTCTGACGCGGGGTTTGAGCTCGTGACCATGAGTTGATTAGCGCTACTGGAGCTACGGTAGATATAATGTTTTTCATGTAATGTTGTTGATTATTTTTACGGTGGTTTAGTGCGTATTTGCTGGGCCGCATTTGTTTTGCACCAGTGGGCCACTGTGCGCCACCGTGCGTTTGAGAACCGTGTAGTACCATTGGCATGTCCGAGGTGCACCGTGCGCGTGTGAACTGTGTACTACCGTAGGCATGTCTACGGCGCATTGTGCGAGCGTTTTTTTGAGAACGAGCAGTTTTTTGAGAGAACTATGGGAGCAGTTGCGCCTGCGTACGCTACAGAACCGTACATGTGTGAACCGTGGGGAACGAAACGTCGGCGGCTCACCATATGCCCATCCCTCTCTCTCTCTGTGCCGTTCCTTCATTCACTCCCTCACGCCACCAGTTCCAACTCCCCTTCCCCACTCCCCTCTCTCTCTGCCAAACAGGAAAAACCCTTTCCGCTTCTGCTCCCCTTCGCATTCCGGCAATGGAGCACCCATCTGACGCCGTCTCCGCCACAAAGTCGAAGGCCGCAACACTGGCCTTAGCCACGCAGGAGGTGTCCATGGCCGCGACAGAAGCTCGCAAAGACGTAGTGGCTGCTATCGTAGCCACATCGGAGGCCAAATATGAAGCGTACACCCTCGTCGAAGGACGGCCCATCGGTCCCTCCTCTGCTCACGCTGCTATGAGAAGATACATCTACGATTATGGCAAGGAGCCGCCCGAGGTTGACAAGGATCTCGAGCTCATCTTCACCCTCCCACCATCGGCCTTCAACGAGAACATCGTTGATGAGCAGGAGGAGGAAAGTTCCATGTAATACATGTTTAGGATTGATGCCTAGGGTTTTCAATTAGCGTCAGGTGCCTAGGGTTTTCAATTAGCGTCAGATTCGTTTATATCTGTTACGACTACTCCATAATTAATGGATCTGTTGTTATTGCTAGCTAGTGTTCGTTTATAGATAGATTCGATTAATATTTGTGGAACTATGTGTTGACACACTCAATATGTTGTACGTTATTTCTTTAACCATCATAGTCTGCCCTTGAACGACTCATGGTACTTGTACTCGCTATAACCGTAACAATCTCATTGAGAATACTATCACAATTTTGCTCTATGGATAGTTGTTTTCATACCTGTGGATTAATGCTAGCTTATTGGCCGATGGAATTGGATTTCCTGCTTGATGCGCTAATTACTTCCTATTGTTGCTAGCTGTCTGAGTGTTGTCTGTTGCTTCCTTTGTTAGGCATTAAATTTTAGTTGCAGTTTCTACATATTTGCTTCACATGTGTATTTTGCATGTTTATGTTGTACATTCTTTCTGTAACCATCTTAGTCTTCCCACGAAAGACAAAACTCAAGTTCTTTAATAGATCTCTGCTTTCCCAATGTGTGTGAAGTTGACAGTGTGCACACCTTGGTGGCACTTAAGCTAGAGATTACAAATACTTGTTATGAGTTATATTTGGAGTTGGATGTCTTTATGAAATTGTGGTGTTTGTTGGAATCATCTAGTGCTCAAGGTGACAGTGTGGGGTTATCTAGATGCGGAAAGCGAACTTTGAGAAGTGATGTTATAGCCCTACTAATGATTAGAGTGTCCAACCGGAGAGTAGTTAAGAGTAGTATCATAAAGAGAAGGTATTTATATGAGAGTGTTCAGTAGCGAAAGTATGATCCCTAGGCCTTGTTTCTAGACCTATTACATGTTTGCTTGCTTCCATCTTTATTTCAGTTTTCCTTTAGTCTTTTCCATGTGTCATCAAGCTCTTTTCTAGCACCGTTACCACTTATAATTATCCATACCACTTATATTTCACTATCTCTTCCCTGAACTAGTGCACCTATACACCTGACAAGTGTTTTGGGTGTGTTGGGGACACAAGAGACTTCTTGTATCTTGATTGCAGGATTGCTTGAGAGGGAATACCTTTGACCACTTCCTCCCTGAGTTCGATAAACCTTGGGTGATCCACTTAAGGGAAAACTTGCTGCTGTTCTACAAACCTCTGCACTTGGAGGCGCAACAACCGTCTACAAGAATAGAAGTGCATAGACGGACGGCGTCTGCTACACTAGGCCGGTGACGGCGGCGCTGCGCAGAGCTGTGTGGACGATTTGATATACACAAAGTAGGGCTAGTTTGTTCGCGGAGGAAGGTCAACTATTTGGGAAAACTCTACACGAATGGCTGGGCTACGGTTGGTCTGGCCTGTTAAATGGCTAACGCGCATCCGCCCTAAATGGCTGGCCCAGTTGCGTTTCATGTGCTTTCTTGTTTACTATAGTACTAATAAACTACCGAGTATGCCATATCATGATTATGTTGTACTCCCTCTGTCTAGAAATAACTGACTTTTATTTGTCTAGATTGGAAGAAATCTACACCGTAAAACATGTTTAGATACATTTGCATCTAAATAAATCTAAGTCGGTTATTTCTGGACGGAGGTAGTATTAAAATTGGTTAAACTCAAAGAAGTAATCAAGCCACATCCAAAAAGTATTCATACATCTAAGAAACTACTTGTGGTTGTGTCACTCAACACTAGGCCAACATGATCCAACCGAGTTGATACATATAAGTATTAAAGAGCTATGTGATGCCATGACGCACACTTGTGGCAGATATAGGATTATGTGAACATTGCATATGGGATATAGACCTCTCTAGGTTGTGTACAAACACCTTCAACGTGTGCTTCTATTAGTCATCACTTAGACAACATGTTCCTACCTAGTTGATAAATCTAAGTATAAGAGTGATATGCCAAGACATGATGAGACACTTTGTGGCAAATGTGGGCCCATGCCAACATTGCATGGGCTATAGAACTCTCTGGGTTGGCTCGAAACACCATCATCAACTTAGTGGTTGCGTGAGTCAACACTTGATACATCTAAGTATATAAGAGTGTTATGCCAAGCTATAATACACACTTGTGGCATATGTGGGCCTATGCCAACATTGCATGGGATCTAGACCTCTCTGAGTTGTCTAGAAAGACCTTCATCAACTTGTGGTTGTATGAGCTATAACTTGGATAACATGATCCAACATAGTTGACATATCTAAGTCAAATATTGTTATGACAAGATATGATGAGACACTTTGTGGAAAATGTGGTCCCATGGCAACATTGCATGGGATCTAGACCTCTATTAGTTGTCTAGAAACACCTTCATCAACTTTTGGTTCTATGAGTCATCACTTGGACAACATGATCATACCTAGTTGATAGATCTAAGTATAAGATTGGTATGCCAAGATATGATGGGCCACTTTGTGGTAGATGTGGGCCCATGCCAACTTTGCATGGGCTATAGACCTCTCTTGGTTGGCTAGAAACACCATCATCAACTTAGTGGTTGTCTGACTCAACACTTGGCCAGCATGATCCCACCTAGTTGCTACATCTAAGTTTGAGAGTGTTATGCAAAGCCAACAAACACACTTGTGGAAGATGTGGACCCATGCCAACAGTGCATCAGATGTAGATATAACTTAGCTGTTTAGAAACACCTTCCTCAACTTCGTCCAATGTATATGATCGAGTCAACACTTTGCCAACATGATCCTACCTAGTTGATAGATTTAAGTATAATATAGCTAAGCGAAGACATGATAAGACATTTTTTTGGAAAATATGGGCCCATGCCAACATTGCATGGGCTATAGACCTCTCTGGGTTGGCTAGATACTTGTTGAACTTAGCTTGATTCTATATTCCAAATATTGTGATGGTTCCTCTACTGAACCTGATAATGATAGTAGATGCATACTATTGGGTTCTTGTTTTGAAAATTTAGTTGCATGAATGCACTGTTAATTTATACTTAGCATATAGAGATGTTTTTATGTGGTAGAAAGCAACAACATGCACTATAAATATTCCAAATAGATAGATAATACTTAGCATATAGAGCACCATGTTCATATCAAGTTCTAAACCTCCCATATTATTCCACCTAAACTTAAACAGTTCCTAACCACTGACAACATTTGCCGTCAGTTAAGGCAAACAACATGACCCATGAAGCCATCTGCTAGCCCCTCATTAAAGAAGGTGAAGACGCAGACATCCCCCTGCTTGATTCCAGCGTGTTCGATAAAATTTGGCCACTTACTTGTCATCTAGGCAACACTATTCTTGTCTTGGATGAACTGAACATGCTCCAAATCTACATAACCTGCAACTATGAGTGGCAACTCCTTTGGCAGGTACCAGTTTAGGTGGGTATTGCTATAACAAGCTGAAAAGTACTAGAGTAGAAGAACAAAGTTAGTCATTGACTATAGTACACTTGTGCATATATAAGAAGTTTTAAAGATTCAAAACTCAAATGTTTACCATCTTGGCCTTCCCAGGGATGCCATTTGACTTTGTCGTCACGCACACATAGTATGGTATAGACGGTTTGTATCCTTTAACTTGGGCACTCAGATACGAAGCTAGTTCAGCAGTCAATTCCACATAGTTTCCAAACACGCAGTGTTACGAAGTCCTCGCACAACCCAATTAAGGGACCTAGAAAGACAAATATTAGAAAGTAATCTGTAGCTGCATAACAATGAAATGTCAATGACTCTAACCCCTAAAAATGACCATCGGCTTCTTAGCTTTCTTGGGTACATGTTGCTTCACTGCATCATCTGACGGAACATCGATGACGACAGCGTTGGTTTCATGAGCCTTGTAGCCTTTCTTTTTAGCCTAAAAGACATTGCACCAATTAGAATATATTGTTTTGATGTTATACTATAGATTTCAGCCTTGCAGCCTTTCTTTTTAGCCTAAAAGACATTGCACCAATTAGAATATATTGTTTTGATGTTATACTATAGATTTCACTTCTATGTTAGTGCGTCTAGCAATAATTTTAGAACCTCCTTATGTATGTCGCTAGCCTTTATGTGGCAAAACTTGCAATCCTCACATTTCATCCTGCCTGCGCCTTATAGTGTAATACATGAATCAAATTAGGAGCATTTAATTTAGTAATAAAACATGCATTCACTGACTAAAACAAGTATCCTAATATATAAATCAAATTCAAGTTAGTGAAATACAAGAATTAAATTCGAAGCGTTTAATTTGGTGACTAGCTACACAAGCATCATCCAATGACTAAAAAAGCATTAAGTGACTACAAGCATCCAGGGAGTAATTTATCTGCGCTGTCACCATGATGTTTTGCGTGATGACTTCCAAATTTGTACCGTCTAACACCGTGTAGTCCATCTGAAGTTCAGTAAGAAAATCGAGAATTACTAGCTTTTACCAGTGAGCTAAACATAGATCTAGATCGAGCATCTATAGGGAGTAGACCCGTCGACGGTGACGTAAAAATAGATCACACTGCCGATGCCATGGCCTAGATCAAGCACAGACGTGTTGTCGTAGAACGAGGAGCAATTACCTGTGAGCCTGCAGCCTCTGCTACTGCCGACGTTGCCGGGGAGGGGAGGGGATTCGGTGGTCGCCACAGAGGGGAGCGGATTTGGACGAAGTAGTGGGGCCGGGTTAGCGAGGAGTTTCTCACTGGAAGCTTCTTGAAGCTGACGAGTGGGTCCCGCGGGCACCGTTTGTGAAGCTGAAAATTGGGTAAATACAAAAATTACTAGTGTGGTAGTTTTGCTGAGCCCTCACATTTGTTTGGCCTTCCATTAATCGGCCGAGGCTTGAATCCCAGCCGTAGATGGTGGGGTTGGCCCGGCCCAGCGTTCACATTCGTCGAGATAAAACCTTAATTCCTGAGGCCGCAGTACTGCCCACCATGATACCCCTCCTCCCTTCTTATGCCATGAAGTCAGTCTATGGTGATGAGACGGGGCTGCTGCCAAGTGGAGGATCAGAGGATGCCCCTGCACCGGTCGTCACCGTAGGGGTCGGTGCAACTGCTCCGGGTAGTCTGGACTCTTCTGGCCCCACCATAATTGCTCCAGCTTCCGACGCAGCGGTCGTCAGTGACCTCGAGGATCAGGTGAAGGACGATGTCGTGGATCCCGCTGCAGATTGGGACGACAAGCAGGCGAAGCGCATGGAAGTCTTCGATTGCAAAGAGGAAGACTAGGACCCAGATGCAAACGTCGAGGTGGAATACGTGGTGTACCCGGATGCAAACGTCGAGGAGGACTATGAGGTGTACCCGGATGCCAACGTCACCTAGCTTCGAGGTCCCAGAGAATGCGAGGAGTTCCAGGTTGAGGTTAGTGATGAATACACGCTGTTTCTCGATTACTCCCTCTGTTTCAAAATATAAGATGCTTTAGATTTGTGAGAGGAGTGTATCTACACACTAAAAAGGGTCTAGAGACACACACACTAAAAGGGGTCTAGATACACTCCTTTCACAAAGCTAAAACATCTTATATTTTGAAACAGAGGGAGTACTTGATTACTCTTCATATGTTTTGCTCACGTTGTAGATTGATTTGATCTGCCACCAAGTTGATTTAGGCATATCTCATTTTAAGGTTGGTGGTTTGATTGTATTGTAGATTGATTCGATCTGCGAGTAATTTTATTCATATCTCATCAGATTTCTTAATTATTAATAATGATAGACTAGTAATTTTAATCAATGTGATTAAGTATCAACTGATTTTTTAGGTCGTAACAATGAATTTATAATCAAAGTTACTGCACTTGTTTTCATGAAGGCATATCTTTACTGTGTACTACCTATATGCACTTGGTAGTAACCATATCAGATGCATGCAAAGTTGATTAGATGCAAACTTTTCTTAATGTAGATTACAGACATGATTATTCCATATTATGATGGATACCCTTCATCTTATATATTTGAAATTCTCAGATGGATGATACATACCGACTGATGTATCTCTAAGATGAGATGCATCCCCATTTATAATAATTTTTGGAAGCTTGAATTTATATTTCAAGTAAATTAAGTTTCTCACTTCTTCGTATTTAATAAATCCAGGAGTATGACAACATGGCTGATGACAAGGAGGCCATGGACAACAAAAGGATGAACATACTTAAGAAGAGAAAGTATGTCAACACTGATATGGTGTCCCTTGACACCGATCTTAAGGCCAACATTTGATGATGCTACCGCTCCTTTGGTCCCTATTTTAGTTTTCCTTATGTTGGTTCTCGTTGAAACTATGTGTTGTAGAAACTGATGTTATTTTGTTGTCTGTGATGGAACCTCGTTTAACCCATACCTTATGCGAGTGTTTGATACTTCGTGAGATGTAGTTTGCTTTGACATTGCAGGTGCACAATTTTTTGTTTGTTCCTGTTCATGCACACTAAATTGTTTAGATGGTCACCTATTCACGCACACCAAAATTCTTGGAGTATTAGATAGATTTGTTTGACCCAACTATTTTCTACAAATTGCAATGGAGGAAAACTATGGTATACCTAATTTATTTTAATATTCCAAAATGTTATATTTTATGGCAAATAGGGCACCAATTACAAAGGCATAATGTGATAGGGTTTCTAGCCAACTTAGATTGCTCTAGAGCCCATGCAATGAATGGATGAGGCTATATGAGGTACAAGTGTGCATCATAGGAGTTATATAGTTTATTAGATTTAACAACTAGGTGGGATCATGTTTGACCAAGTGTTGACTCATACTACTACAAGTTTATTAGTTGTTTCTAGACAACTCAGATTTGTCTAGATCCCATCATGGCTAGGCATAGCAATGCTATAGTTTCATCTAACAACTACTCCATCCGTCCTAAAATAGATGTCGCAAACTTTTCAAAATTTGGATGTATCTAGACACTATTTAGTATCTAGATTCATCCAAATTTAGACAAACTTTTGACATTTATTTTAGGACAAAGGGAGTAGTTGGGATCACGTTGACCAATTGTTGACTCATTATTCAACGAGAAGGTGATCAAGGTGTTTCTAACCAACTCAGATAGGTCAATAACCAATGCAATGTTGACATGAGCCCATATTTGCCACATTGTGCATCATGGCTTTACATAGCATTGTTATACTATGCAACAACTAGGTGGGATCATGTCGACCAAGTGTTAACTCATACAACCACAAGTTGATGAAGTTGTTTCTAGCCAACTTAGATAAGTCTAGAGTCCAAGCAATGTTCACATTCTTTGCATAAATCTGAAAGCTACCACACATCATTCCAAAAGTTCTATGAGTAAAGCTGGAAGGTAATACACATACTTGTGAAGTAAATTCATTAAAAAATTGCACTTCGAATAAACCTGAGCATGGTGTGGAAACCATTTACCGCATGAAAACCGCACCATACCCAAGTTTATTACTTATATTATATTATATAATGATGATGATTGAGTAAGTACATCGCCGCTAGCACATAAAAGTGGTACGAGCGATAGTCTGTGGTTTTATGCCCGAGATCGTGCATATGTGATATATATGCAGTAGGCCCCATGTGAATGATTTTATATGCACAAATTACGGTTTAGGTCAGGTTTGGGCCAGGATTGGGCCAGCCTTCACGTCATATACTTCGTGACCCCTGATTCCCATGGTTTATTTCCTTCTCTGGCGACAACAAAGTCGGTGGGAAGTTATCGTGGACACTGCGACGATCGAGGACGCGAGGTAAACAGAGATTACGTTCTTGAATCTCTCCTCTTCTACACAACGTAGTTGCACAAGTAGTGATAGGGTTTGCCGCTACTATTCTTGGGATAGTTTTGGTGATGGAAAGCGGTGGATTATTTTTTTTCTGATTTTTGTGTTGAATTTATCCATGATCTCCTAAATTCTATCGCATTGTACTTTTATTTTAGCTAATTCATGGATCCGTGGGAGATTTTGTTGGTGAGATTTCATTTCGGAGGGGATTTCATCAAAGTTGGCCAAATCTGAACTACATTGGAGGAGATGATGCACTGTCAGAGATAGAGATGAATAAACTGTCGCTATAGGATGTCAAAGGACTTGGTAAAGATCGCATGGCATCGAAGGAAATGGTGAAAATTTATTTCCTTATTCTAGGGAAAGATCTTGTGGATGAGTTGGTCTTGCTCTATGATGACAGTGGATATGTTGAGATGGCTCATTATGTTCGCCATAGGGGAGTGGCTGATGTGTACATTGAGTACCACGGTGAGGAAGATAGTAAGCACAGTAGCAGCAAGTGTGCTTTCAAGGATGAAGTGTGGGAATTTAGTGATGGAGAGGAGGAACCTGATGTTGTTGTCATAACTGAAGTTAAACCTGCTGAGTCTGAAACCAGATGTTGCCCACTAAGGCAGAAGAAATCAGGCAATAGAACACCAGTGTAAATAGAAAGTGATGAAGATGATGTGATAATGACAGAACCAGTATTATCTCAAGTGGTGAATCGTACTCAAGGTGCAGCTTTTCACCTTTAGGGCAAGGTATTCATCCCATGCCAGTAGCTTCAGGCCATGACCAACAACCAAATCCAGCAGGTCCAGGACATGATGGTGAATTTATATTATACTGACAGATTCAGAGAGTGATGTGGAATACGTTGCACATAATAATAACAAAGGGGAAGATTCAGAGGTTGTGGAGCTAAGAAGGCAAGGTAGAAAGTTTAAGAAATGGATGACAGACTCCAAGAGCTGAATTGGTATAGATGCAACTGCCACTACCTCTCCATCTTCCACTGGTCACATGGAACTGCTGCTGCCCCCTCAACTGCAAGGTCTCAACCAGCTGTAAGAACTGCAGCTCCTGCAGGTGCGAGAACTCCAGCTACTCCTGGGTAGCATCTCGTAGCAGAGGAAGATGAGCAGGAAGAGCCAAAAGGGGAAAAAGAGTGCCAGCATCTCGCGTTCCCATATACTCTTATTTCACTTGTAGTAGCAACTACTGAATGTCATTTTCTTATGTTAATGTAATGTTGCAAATGGTGTGGAAACCTTCTCTATGACATGTTATGGTTTTATCTGAATCTCTATGATTTTCGCTTCATTTATAAGATTTTTGCGGAATTTATATGATTTCGGCTAAATTTATTCTGGTAATTTGACCCAAATATACACTATTTTTATCTCTCTGGACAACACACACATATTGTTTTCACAAAAATGTGTACATACTTCAATGCACATAATAATGACACACCATTTGATCAAGATAGAGTTTCTTAAGCTTTCATGGGGGGAGAGAATCCCCACATGTCAAAAGAGCATTACAAGACCAAGATAGAGCTATTTAGGTTCCACATAATCGAGTACTCACTAGATAAAGTATGTTTTCATTTTCTATGATCACAATAATTATAGTTAGTATGTCTCATGCATGACTTAGAGCAACTCTAACAATGCCCGTAAATAGGCGAACTATAAACCTAAGTACAGTCTTCCGTAATCGATCAGAACAAAAACTGTAAAACATGAACTGCATATTCGAATTTTAAGATAGCACGGTATAGATAATCCATCAGAGAATATTTTCACATGAATTAGTTCAAATTACACATAGTGTAGCTTCACAAAAGCTACAATTTACAAAAAAATCTAATAGTGGTGGACGCCGCCGCAACCTAGACAAAAATTGAGCTCCGGCCATCGCCGGAGCTCTAGATTGTTGTGTCGTTGGGGGCGGCATCGACCTCAGTCAGTGAGGTCGATCACGTCCGCCATCTCCAGCTTGATGACCGGCCCGGCGGCGCGCTCCCTCGCCAGGCGCTCCTGCCGCTCCTGCGCCAGCCGCACCTCGACGAGCTTCATAGCACGGCGCGTGTCGGTGGCCTTTATCACCTCCTCCTCCTCCCGCTCTAGCTCCGACTCGCGGATGACCATCTCCCTCACGAGGCGCCCCTCGTCGGAGTCGTTGGCGTAGTCGGCTGACACGACGACACGCGCACGCGGTGGGGAAGGGGAGATCGAGTGGTCGTTGTCGGAGTCGTCGCGACGAGCTTCCACCGTGGCGGGGACTGTGGGTCCGTGCGAGGAGGTCCCACCGCGGGGCGATCCATCACTAGCCGCTCGAGCACGCGCGGAGACGAAGCCCGGTGGCACGTACGCGCGGAGCTTCCACAGGGCGACTCCTCGCAGATGGTCCAACGGCGAGCCAAACGCTTCCTCGTGGCCTCAGAGCGGACGAACACATCGCAAGCCACGCCGTCGACGAAGATGCGAGCTCCCCCGCCCCCGGAGCTGCACCCCCAAGGCAGAAGCTGCTGCGGCGGTTCAATATTGTCCGTAATTTCTCTTCGGAGCGGTGGGCTAGCGGCGGTAGCGCTAGGGTTGGGACAGCGGAAAGCTTAAATGAGCATATCCCTGAACATGGATAGGCTTTCACGCACCCATGTATCCTTTAGACAAATATAAGTTGAAACTTACCAAGTCATGGTACACACTTTGTTACAAATATGGGCCCATGCCAATATTGTATGGGCTATAGACCTCTCTTGGTTCCCTTTCAAAAAAAACTTGTGGTTACGTGGCTTAGCACTTGGCCGACATGATCCCACCCAGCTCATACATTTAAGTGTATGCAAATCCATGACACACACCTTTGACAGATGTGGGCCCATGCCATCATTGCATGGGATCTAGACATATCTTAGTTGTCTTCATCAAGTTGTGGTTGTATGAGTCATCACTTGGATAACACGATCCTACCTAGTTGATAGATCTTAGTATAACAGTGCTATGCCAAGACATGATGAGGCACTTTGTGAAAATGTCAGCCCAGCCAATATTGCATGTGCTATAGACCTCTCTTAGTTGGCTAGAAACTCCTTCATCAACATGTAGTTGTGTTGCTCAGCCCATGGCCAACATGATCCTACCTAGTTGGTAGATCTAAGTATAACACTGCTATGCCAAGACATGATGAGACACTTTGTGGCAAATGTGGGCCCATGCCAGCATTGCATGGGCTATAGTCCTCTCTAGGTTGGCTATAAACTCCTTCCTCAACTTGTGGTTATGTGACTCAGCACTTGGCCACCATGGTCCCACCTAGGTTATAATCTAAGTATCAGAGTGTTATGCCAAGACATGATGAGACACTTTGCGGAAAATGTGGGCCCATGCCAACATTTCGTGTGATCTATACCTATTTGAGCTATCTAGAAACACCTTCATCAACTTGTGGTTGTATGACTCATCACTTGGATAGCATGATCCTACCTAGTTTATAAATCAAAGTAAAAGACTGTTATGCCAAGACATGATCATACAGTTTGTGGCAGATGTGGGCACGTGCCAACATTGCTAAGGCTTTAGACCTCTCTTGGTTGGCTAGAAACACCATCATCAACTTAGTGGTTTTGTAAGTCAACACTTGGAAAAACATGATCCCACCTAGTTGCTACATCTAAGTTTGAGAGTGCTATGCAAAGCCATGACAGACACATGTGGCAGAGGTGGGCCCATGCCAACATTGCATGGGATCTAGACCTATCTTAGGTGAAAAGAAAAACACCTTCATCAACTTGTGGTTGTATGAGTCATCACTTGGACAACATGATCCTACCCAGTTGATAGATCTAAGTATAACACTGCTAGGCAAAGACATGATGAGACACATTGTGGAAATTGTGGGCCCATGCCAACATTTCATGGGCTATATACCTCTCTTGGTTGGCTAGCAACTCCTTCATCAACTTGTGGTTTTGTGCCTCAGCGCTTGGCCAACATGATCCCACCAAGTTGCTACATCTAAGTTTGAGAGTGTTATGCAAAGCCATCATGAGACACTTTGTGGAAAATGTGGGCCCATGCCAACATTGTATGGGATCTAGACCAATCTTAGTTGTCTAGAAACACTTTCATAAACTTACTAGTTTTGTGAGTCAACACTTGGCAAAACATGATCCCACCTATCTGCTACATCTAAGTTTGAGAGTGCTATGCAAAGCCATGAAAAACACATGTGGCAGATGTGAGCCCATGCCAGCATTTCATGGGATCTAGACCTCTCTTGGTTGGCTAGAAACAGCATCATCAACTTAGTGGTTATGTGAGGTGAGTCAACACATGGCCAACATGATCCCAACTAGCTAGTTTCTACATCTAGGTTCGATAGTGCTATGCAAAGCCATGAGATACACTTATGGTAGATGTGGGCCCATGCCAACATTTCATGGGATCTAGACCTATCTTAGCTATGTAGAAACACCTTCATCAACTTGTGGTTGTATGAGTCATCACTTGGACAACATGTTCCCACCAAGTTGATAGATCTAAGTAGAACACTTCTATGACAAGACATGATGAGACACTTTGTGGAAAATGTGGGCCCATGCTAACAATGCATGGGATATAAACATCTCTTGGTTGGCTAGAAACACCATAATCAACTTAGTGGTTTTGTGAGTCAACACTTGGAAAAACATGATCCCACCTGGTTGCTACATCTTAGTTTGAGAGTGCTATAACAAGACATGCTGAGACACTTGTGGCAGAGGTGGGCCCATGCTAACATTGCATGGGATCTTGACCTATATAAGGTGTCTAGAAAAACACCTTCACCAAGTTGTGGTTGAATGAGTCATCACTTAGATAGCATGATCGTACCTAGTTGATAGATCTAAGTATAACACTGTTATGCCAAGACATGATGAGACACATTGTGGAAATTGTGGGCCCATGCCAACATTACATGGCATATAGACCTGTGTAGGTTGGCTAGAAACTCCTTCATCAACTTGTGGTTGTGTTCCTCAACGCTTGGCCAACATGATCCCACTAGGCTGATCCATCTAAGTATGAGGGTGCTATACCAAGACATGAGACACACTTGTGGAAGATATTGGCCCATGCCAACATTGCATGGGATCTAGACCTTTCTTAGCTATCTAGAAATACCTTCATAAACTTGTGGTTCTATGTGTCATCACATGGACAACATGTTCCTACCAAGTTGATAGGTCTAAGTATAAAACTGTTATGACAAGACATGATGAGACACTTTTGTGGCAAATGTGGGCCCATGCTAATATTGCATGGGCTATAGACATATCTAGAATGGCTAGAAACACCATCATCAACTTGTGGTTCTATGCCTCAACAGTTGGCCAACATTATGAGAGGACCCATTTGATACATCTAAGTATAATAGTGCTATGCCAATCCATGATACACCATTGTGGCCGATGTGGGCCCATGCCAACCATGCATGTGATCTAGGCCTCTCTAGGCTCGCATGAAACACCTTCAACAACTTGTGGTTCTATGAGTCATCACTTGGACAACATGATCCTACGTACTTGGTTGCGTGGGCTATGGACCTCCCTCTTGGTTGGCTAGAAAACCATCCTAAACTTGTGGTTGTCTGACTCAACACTTGGCCAACATGATCCCACCTAGTTGATACATCTATGTATAATAGTTCTATGCCAAGCCATGACACAAAAATGTGGCTTACGTGGGCCCATGCCAGCATTGCATGCGATCTAGAACTATATTATCTGTCTACAAACACCTTCATCAACTTGTGGTTGTATGAGTCATCACTTGGACAACATGATCCTACCTAGTTGATAGATCTAAGTATAACACTATATTGCCAAGACATGATGGGACCCCTTGTGGCAAATGTGGGCCCATGCCAACATTGCATGGGCCATAGACCTCTCTTGGTTGTCTAGAAACACCATCATCAACTTAGTGGTTGTGTGACTCAGCACTTGGCCAACATGATCGCACTTACTTGTTAGATTTAAGTATAATTTTGCTATGTCAGGACATGATGAGACACTTTGTGTTAAATGTTCCTACAAACTTGTGATTCTATGAGTCAACACTTGGCTATAAACTGCTTCATCAACTTGTGGTTGTGTGGCTAAGCACTTGGCCAACATGATTCTACCTAGTTGATACAACTAAGTATCAGCGTGCTATGCCAAGCCATGCCACACACTTGTGGCATATGTGGGCCCATGCCAAAATTGCAACGGATCTATAGACCTATCTGAGTTGTCTAGAAACACCTTCATCAACTTGTTGTTGTATGATTCATCACTTGGATAGTCTTACCTAGTTGTTTGATCTAAGTATAAGACTGCAGTGCCAAGATAACGTATCCAGGACCAATAGTATGTACTTCCTCCATGCTAAAAAGGATGTCTCAAGTTTGTTTAAACTTGGATGTATCTAGACACTATTTAGTATACATATACGTCCAAATTCAAATAAACTTGAGAAATCCTTTTTGGGAAAAATTCTCACGGTGCAATGTAACTAGAATGTATAGATTCAGCAAAAAACTCTCGCATAACCTGGAAACAAACCCTATCTATCTTTCTGCTTGTAGGCATGTGTGGTTTGAAAATCCACCTGATGGTACGGTGTTCGTGTAACTTATGCAAACTCTATGGAGAAGTCTCAAGAAAAAAAGGGATTGCTTGAAATAAATGTATACCCCCTTTGTTCTTATATCATTTCACTCATTTTGAGATTATTGCATGAATCTTATATGAGAACTCATTTTCAGATTGTTTAGTTTGTTTTATATGAGAACTTATTATTTTTAGATTGTTTAGTTTGTTTTATATGAGAAATCATTATTTTTAGATTGTTTAGTTTGTTTTATATGAGAACTCATTATTTTTAGATTGTTTAGTTTGTTTTATATGAGAACTCATTTTTCTTTTGCTTGATTCACTTGTGTATTTTCTTATTGTTGAAATTTTTAGAGAAACTATTTTCAGCCTTTTGATGCACGCATGCATAAGGTGTTTTGGTTGTATGCACAAGTGTCTTACCACGTTTTAGAAAACTTAAATTAGAATGGGTTTTGGCACAAGTGTGTGGCCAAATAAAATGGAAACTTATAGAAATAAAAACGTGGAAATGTAAATTAGACAAATATAGGTTTTTGCACGAACTATAACCACATAGATTATATAAACACCCTTACATAATATAGCAAGTCACTCGGTCTGATACAAGAGTAGTTCATTGGAACAATAAACACAATAAAGCCATAGTTCAACACATGATGAACAAGATATATGGATAATTAAAACTAGCTAAACTCCGGGGAGCCCAAACTCCGGCCGTCTGCTTCACTCCGGGTACCCATTCACTCCGGCCGACCGCTTGTTGGCCCATCACTCGTCATCCTCCGTGTATGGGAGGGAATGCATGTCACCACTCGGTAAGATGGAGCGGAAGTTGGTGTAGACGTTGTAGGCCATGAATGCGATGAACTCGCACCCACGCAAAAACACCTGGCTGAGGAGAAGGTGAGCATCGAAGGGGTTGGTGAAGGTGACGAAGTGGCCGATGATGAGGCTGCTGCTGCTGGCCTCATAGTACTCCTCGAGACGGTACATGCCTGGCGTGCCCGCACGAAGGTGGCGGTAGCCGGACGCGAGGAAGAAATGAGCTAGATCCGCTCCGCTCCTCCACCTCGAAAATGCCCACACCTGGAGCTGGTTCTCCACCAGGACATCATCGAACTGCCTCTTGGGCATGGTGCGAGGGTGCTGGTAGGTTGGCCCAGTGAACTACATGGTGGCTAGCTAGGGGAGGTGGTGGCTAGAATTTTTGCTTGATAAGAATAAGAGGTGGCGGCTTGAGAGATGAGTGCGAGAGGTGCGAGAAAAAATGAGGAAAGAGCGCTGCCCTTATACAGCTGTGGTGCAGCCCAAGCGCGAAGATGCTTCGTTCAACGTTGCGGCCGAGCATTCCGAATCGACACACGATGACACGATGGATGAGAGGAATCGACCCGTGACGGTAATGCTTCCCGCCCGCGTGAGATGTTCAGCGCGTGACAGTAAGGCTGCCCCGACCCACCCGCGTGCTAGCTTCCACCGCGTCCTTTGCGTGTCTCTACGTTAATTACCATGATGCGATGTATCTTATCTGCGCAATGCATGCATGGCTACATGTGCAGGCTACAACGATGCTTTACTGCGATAAGATGCTCAAAATATCTAGGCTGCAACGATGCTGCCTATTGCATGCATGACTCGGACGCGGGACGCGAGATGCTCGCTTGCATGACACAACGCTAGCCAATCCGATTCGAGAACAAGGTCTCCCATGGATCGCCCAGAGAAAGCCCACAGAATCCTTCTAGAAGACCTCGATCCCACGGCCGTAGTATAGTGCGAGGGTTACATGGACGGTCGACGTTCGGCATTAGGGTTAGCGAGGTATTGGAGCTAGTAAACACGGTTTTGAGAGGTTTGACCAAATTTCAAATGTGCATAACTAATTCAAAAAAAATCACAAAAATACAAATCCTTCGCACATAGGCATGTTATGTCACCTAGTTATGAGGAAAAATCATAAACATGATGTACAAATATTTGCACGAAAAGTCCTTCACAAATTGAACAACCTCCACAAAGGTTGCAGAGACTTCAAACATGAGAGTAGAGGGTTTGGGGTTTTGAAAATAAAAAATATCAAAAACCTCACCCTAGCTTCACCTTGGAGTTACTAAGCAGGATCTGAAGTTATTTTTGCATTTTCATGTTTTAAACTTGTTTTATTAATGTATTTCCATTAAAGCATGTTTTTCAAAAATAATTTAATAATATGAAGATTAATTCAATAAATAGTGTTACTTCGTATTGGTACTATATAGGTTGAATAGATGGTAAGGAAATTTATTTGGTTGAATTAGAGAAGGTCGGAAAAAAATTGCTTAGAAATGGGGGTGTTTGGACCACTTTTTCGGTGACTATGAGTTTTACCAACTAAAAGGAGCTTGGATTGCAGAACTTACATGCATTATAGTGCATAAAGCATTGTAACATCATAAGACATACCAATCAACTCAAAAAATTGAATGTTGCTTTAAATGTGATTGTCAAATTTGCATTCCGGTTCAAATCAACATCTTAGCATTATTACGAATCACAAGTTTTCACGAATCATAGTACTAGTAACAATATATCACACAAGATCAAGAAAGCATAGTACCAAAAACATGACATCACTTCTTCCTAGCGCGGTATTTCTTCTTCGTCGTCTTACCGTTGCTTGTTTTTGGTTTTACACCAAGAAGATCAGTCATGCTCCTTGTTTTCTTTGCATCACTCTCAGATTGTTTTATAGCACGGCCTAGAGCTGGAATTTCATCCAAAACTACTTGAATTTGCATCTCAACATCTTCAGTTTCCGTTTGCACAAGTTCAGTTTGCACATCAACATCTTTAGTTTGCACCTCAACCTCTTCAGTTTGCACCTGAACATCTTCAGGTGGAACAACATCCACTTCATGATCAACTTCAGGTGGCTCACTTTGCACTGTTTTATCACAACTGAACACAATGTGCTCACTCCTCTTCTTTCTAAAGCCCCCAATTCTTGCCTTTTTCGTTGGCCAGCAAGTTTCAACAAGGGGCTCAACTTAGTGGTTGTGTGAGTCAACACTTGGCCATCATGATCCCACCTAGTTCCTACAGCTAAGTATAAGAGTGTTATGCCAAGTCACGACACACTATTTTGGCAGATGTGGGCACATGGTACCATTGCATGGGATCTTCCTTATGTTATCTGTCTAGAAACACCTTCATCAACTTGTGGTTGTATGAGTCATCACTTGGACAACATGTTCCTACAAAGTTGATAGATCTAACTATAACACTTCTATGCCAAGACATGATGAGACACTTTATGGCAAATGTGGGCCCATGCCAACATTGCATGGGCTATGGACATGTCTTGGTTTGCTAGAAAAACCATCCTAAACTTGTGGTTGTCTCATTCAACACTTGGCCAAAATGATCCCACCCAGTTGATACATCTAAGTATGGGAGTGCTATGCCAATCCATGACACAAACTTGTGGCATACGTGGTCCCATGCCAAGATTGCATGTGATCTAGCTCATATTATCTGTCTACAAAAGCCCTTCATTAACTTGTGGTTGTATGTCTCATCACTTGGACAACATGTTCCTACCAAGTTGATAGATCTAAGTATAACACTGCTTTGTCAAGACATAATGAGACACTTTATGGAAAATGTGGGCCCATGCCAACATTGCATGGGTTATGGACCTCACTTGGTTGGATAGAAAAACCATCCTAAACTTGTGTTTGTCTGACTCAACACTTGGCAAAACATGATCCCAACTAGCTAGTTTCTACATCTAAGTATAATAGTGATATGCCAAGCCATGACACAAACATGAGGCAGACGTGGGCCCATGCCAACATTGCATGTGATCTAGCTCATATTATATGTCTACAAAATCCCTTCATCAACTTGTTGTTGTATGAGTCATCACTTGGACAACATGTTCGTACCAAGTTGATAGATCCAAGTATAACACTTCTATGCCAACACATGATGAGACACTTTATGGAAAAGGTGGGCTCGTGCCAACATTTCATGAGATCTAGACCTATCTTAGCTGTCTAGAAACACCTTCATCAACTTGTGGTTGTATGAGTCATCACTTGGAAAACATAATCCTACCTAGTTGATTGATCTGAGTAAAACACTTATATGACAAGACATGATGAGTCACTTTGTGAAAAATGTGGGCCCATTCCAACATTGCATGGTTCTATAAAACTATCTTGGTTGGGTAGAAACACCATCATCAACATAGTGGTTGTATGAGATGAGTCAACACTTGGCAAAACATTATACCAACTAGCTAGTTGGTACATCTAAGTTTGGAGAGTGCTATGCCAAGACATGATGAGACACACCTGTGGTAGATGTGGGCCCATGGAAACTTTCCATGGGATCTAGCTCATACTATCTGTCTACAGAACCCCTTCGCAAACTTCTAGTTGTATGAGTCATCACTTGGACAACATGATCCTACCTAGTTGATAGATCTAAGTATAACACTGCTATGCAAAGACATGATGAGACACCATGTGTGGCAAATGTGATCCCATGCCAACATTGCATGGGCTATAAACCTCTCTTGATTGGCTAGAAACTCCTTCATCAACTTTGTGGTTGTATGAGGTGAGTCAACACTTGGCCAAAGATGATCCCACCTAGCTAGTGTCTACATCTAAGTTTGAGAGTGCTATGCCAAGACATGATGATACACACCTGTGACAGATGTGGGACCATGCCAACTTTGCATGGGATCTAGCTCATATTATCTGCTACAGAACCCCTTCAGAAACTTGTGGTTATTTGAGTCATCACTTGGACAACATGATCCTACGTAGTTGATAGATCTAAGTATAACACTGCTTTGCATAGACATGATGAGACACCATGTGTGGTAAATGTGGGCCCATGCCAACATTGCATGGGCTATAAACCTCTCTTGGTTGGCTAGAAACTCCTTAATCAACTTAGTGGTTCTATGAGGTGAGTCAACACTTGGCAAAACATGATCCCGACTAGCTAGTTTCTACATCTAAGTTTGAGAGTGCTATGCCAAGACATGATGAGACACACCAGTGGCAGATGTGGGCCCATGCCAACTTTTCATGGGATCTAGCTCATATTATCTATCGATAGAACCCCTTCACAAACTTGTGGTTGTATGAGTCATCACTTGGACAACATGATCCTACGTAGTTGATAGATCTAAGTATAACACTACTATGCAAAGACATGATGAGACACCATCTGTGGTAAATGTGGGCCCATGCCAACATTGCATGGGCTATAGACCTCTCTTGGTTGGCTAGAAATTCCTTCATAAACCTAGTGGTTGTATAAGACGATTCAACATTTGGAAAAACATGATCCCAACTAGCGAGTTGGTACATCTAAGTTTGAGAGTGTTATGCCAAGACATGATGAGACACACATGTGGAAGATGTGGGCCCATGGCAACTTTGCATGTGATCTAACTGATATTATCTATCTACAGAACCCCTTCACAAACTTGTGCTTGTATGAGTCATCACGTGGACAACATGATCCTACCTAGTTGATAGATTTAAGTATAACACTGTTATGCAAAGACATGATGAGACACCATTTGTGGTAATGTGGACCCATGCCAACATTGCATGGGCTATAGACCTCTCTTGGTTGGCTAGAAACTCCTTCATCAACTTGTGGTTTTGTGCCTCAGCACTTACCCAACATGATGCCACCCAGTTGATACATCTAAGATTGAGAGTGCTATGCCAAGACATGATGAGACACACCTGTTGCAGATGTGGGCCCATGCCAACATTGCATGGGATCTAGCTCATATTATCTATCTATAGAACCCCTTCACAAACTTCTAGTTGTATGAGTCATCACTTGGACAACATGATCCTACCTATTTGATAGATCTAAGTGTAACACTACTATGCAAAGACATGATGAGACACCATGTGTGGTAAATGTGGCCCCACGCCAACATTGCATGGGCTATAGACCTCTCTTGGTTAGCTCGAATCTCCTTCATCAACCTAGTGGTTGTATAAGCTGAGTCAACACTTGGAAAAACATGATCCCAACTAGCTAGTTGCTACATCTAAGTTTGAGAGTGTTATGCCAAGACATGATGAGACACACATGTGGCAGATGTGGGCCCATGGCAACTTTGCATGTGATCTAACTGATATTATCTATCTACAAAACCCCTTCAAAAACTTGCGGTTGTATGAGTCATCACTTGGACAACATGATCCTACCTAGTTGATAGATCTAAGTATAACACTGCTATGCAAAGACATGATGAGACACGATGTGTGGTAAATGTGGGTCCATGCCAACATTGCATGGGCTATAGACCTCTCTTGGTTGGCTAGAAACTCCTTTATCAACTTAGTGGTTGTATGAGGCGAGTCATCACTTGGCAAAACATGATCCCAACTAGCTAGTTTCTACATCTAAGATTGAGAGTGCTATGCCAAGACATGACGAGACACACCTGTTGCAGATGTGGGCCCATGCTAACATTGCATGGGATCTAGCTCATATTATCTATCTATAGAACCCCTTCACAAACTTCTGGTTGTATGAGTCATCACTTGGGCAACATGATACTACCTAGCTAATAGATCTAAGTATAACACTTGTATGCCAAGACATGATGAGACACCATGTGGGGTAAATGTGGGCCCATGCCAACATTGCATGGGCTATAGACCTCTCTTGGTTGGCTAGAAACTCCTTCATCAACATAGTGGTTGTATGAGGTGAGTCAACACTTGGCACAACATGATCCCATCTAGCTAGTTGCTACATCTATGTTTGAGAGTGCTATTCCAAGCCATGATGAGACACACCTGTTGCAGATGTGGGCGCATGCCAACATTGCATGGGATCTAGCTCATATTATCTGTCTATAGAAACCCTTCACAAACTTGTGGTTGTATGAGTCATCACTTGTACAACATGATCCTACCTAGTTGATAGATCTAAGTATAACACTTGTATGCCAAGACATGATCAGACACCATGTGTGGTAAATGTGGGCCCATACCATTGCATGGGCTATAGACCTCTCTTGGTTGGCTAGAAACTCCTTCATCAACTTAGTGGTTGTATGAGGTGAGTCAACACTTGGAAAAACATGATCCCAACTAGCTAGTTTCCACATCTAAGATTCAGAGTGCTATGCCAAGACATGGTGAGACACACCTGTTGCAGATGTGGGCCCATGCTAACATTGCATGGAATCTAGCTCATATTATCTCTCTACAGAAGCTCTTCAGAAACTTGTGCTTGTATGAGTCATCACTTGGACAACAAGATCCTACCTAGTTGATAGATCTAAGTATAACACTGCTATGCAAAGACATGATGAGACACCATGTGTGGTAATGTGGGCCCTTGCCAACATTGCATGGGCTATATACCTCTCTTGGTTGGCTGAAACTCCTTCATCAACTTAGTGGTTGTATGAGGTGTGTCAACACTTGGAAAAACATGATCCCAATTAGCTAGTTGCTACATCTAAGTTTGAGAGTGCTATGCCAAGACATGATGAGACACACCTGTGGCAGATGTGGTCCCATGCCAACTTTGCATGGTATCTAACTCATATTATCTATTTACAGAACCCCTTCACAAACTTGTGGTTGTATGAGTCATCACTTGGACAACATGATCCTACCTAGTTGATAGATCTAAGTATAACACTCCTATGCAAAGACATGATGAGACACCATGTGTGGTAAATGTGGGCCCATGCCAACATTGCATGGGCTATAGACCTCTCTTAGTTGGCTAGAAACTCCTTCATCAACTTGTGGTTTTGTGCCTTAGCACTTGTCCAACATGATGCCACCTAGTTGATACATCTAAGTATGAGAGTGCTATGCCAAGAAATGATGAGACACACCTGTTGCAGATGTGGGACCATGCCAACATTACATGGGATCTAGCTCATATTATCTATCTATAGAACCCCTTCACAAACTTCTGGTTGTATGAGTCATCACTTGGACAACATGATACTACCTAGTTGATAGATCTAAGTATAACACCTGTATGCCAAGACATGATCAGACAGCATGGGTGGTAAGTGTGGGCCCATGCCAACATTGCATGGGCTATAGAACTCTCTTGGTTGGGTAGAAACTCCTTCATCAACTTAGTGGTTGTATGTAGTGAGTCAACACTTGGCACAACATGATCCCAACTAGCTAGTTGCTACATCTAAGTTTGAGAGTGCTCTGCCAAGCCATGATGAGACACACCTGTTGCAGATGTGGGCCCATGCCAACATTGCATGGGATCTAGCTCATATTATCTATCTACAGAACCCCTTCACAAACTTCTGGTTATATGAGTCATCACTTGGACAACATGATACTACCTAGTTGATAGATCTAAGTATAACACTTGTATGCCAAGACATGATCAGACACCATGTGTGGTAAATGTGCGCCCATACCAACATTGCATGAGCTATATACCTCTCTTGGTTGGCTAGAAACTCCTTCATCAACTTAGTGGTTGTATGAGGTGAGTCAACACTTGGCAAAACATGATCCCAACTAGCTAGTTTCCACATCTAAGATCGAGAGTGCTATGCCAAGACATGGTGAGACACACCTGTTGCAGATGTGGGCCCATGCTAACATTGCATGGGATCTACCTCATATTATCTATCTATAGAACCCCTTCACAAACTTCTGGTTGTATGAGTCATCACTTGGGCAACATGATACTACCTAGTTGATAGATCCAAGTATAACACTTCTATGCCAAGACATGATGAGACACCATGTGTGGTAAATGTGGGCCCATGCCAACATTGCATGGGCAACTGACCTCTCTTGGTTGGCTAGAAACTCCTTCGTCAACTTGTGGTTTTGTGCGTCAGCACTTGCCCAATATGATGCCACCCAGTTGATACATGTAAGTATGAGAGTGCTATGCCAATACATGACACAAACTTGTGACACACACGTGGGCCCATGCCAACATTGCATGGGTTATGGACCTCTCTTGGTTCGCTAGAAAAACCATCCTAAACTGACGGAAATAACACCTAAGCAACGACTAAGTTCTACTTTGACGAAACTGATGGAAATAACACCTAAACTGAAACCTAACAGCAGTCAAGTTTCTCGACAGTCCCAGTGAAGTTGATGATGACAGATCTTCTGCTCGTCGACATACGCACTGCCTGATCATGTAGTGGTAGCACACCTCGATATGTTTGCCTCGATCATGGTACACCAGGTTTCTGCAGAGGGAAATGGCAGACTTGTTGTCCACCTTTAGTGTCGCCGGAGCCACGTCTACTCAGGTGAGGTCAGTGTGGAGACGGGAGAGCCAGATGCCCTGGCATGCTGCTCTTCTCCTGCACTCGAGCGTAGACCGCGTGATGGTGAGGAAGTTGGCTCCAGCGTCGTGTGTGCTGCCAGAGCTGGCGTTGATGGAGACACAGGGTGCACCTTGGTCCACCGGTGTTGACCGGCGCTGAGTGCACGATGCAGTCCACCATGAACATCGTGCTCACGGGGGTGTCCTCATGCGTGCTCTAGTCCCAGCTCGCGTCCTTGTCGAAGACCACGTCCCGCGAGACGTGCACGCGCTTGGCAACGGGATCATAGAGGCGGTAGCCCTTCGCCCCAGAAGAAGTCCGGCATGCCCTTCGCCTTCAGCATGCTCCTGGCCGCCATTGCTACTGTTTGGTTGCGACGAATAGACCACCCCGTTCTGCTGGGGTGAGTACGGCGCCGTGAGGTGGCGCTTGATGCCGGTGTAAGCACAGTGCGCGTCAAACGTGGCTGACGTGAACTCGCCACCACGGTCCGTGCGTAGCAGACGGAGCTTGTGCCTGCTCTCCGACTCCGCTGCGGCTTGGAAGCGCATGGGCGCTGCAGCGGCCTCGTCCTTCATGGCCAAGAGCACAACCCACATATACCTACTATGGTCATCGACCAACAACAAGAAATAGCGGCGACCTCCCAGTGTGGCAGGTGCGATGGGTCTTGCACAGATCGCCGTGCACCAACTCGCGAATGGATCGCCTGCCCTGTACCTGGCCTTCTGCGGGAACAACATGTGTTGTTTCTTGCCGTCAAGGAATGCCTCACACAGTTCCTCCGCATGCTCGATCAGTGGCAGCCCACGTATTAGGACACCTCGTGCCATGGACCGCCCACGGCTCAGCAAGCGTCGTCGCCCTTCAGGTGGAGGGGTCGCCGATGTCATTGGCGGAGGAGGGGTGCCACCGCGTCCCCCTGGCCGTGCTAGGTAGCGGTGCTCCTGCTGTCGGTGGAGGGGTGCCGCCGTCACCGCGGCCACCACGTCCTCTCCCAAGTGCTTGCGACATGGCCACAGAATCTTACGCTCTGATACCAATTGTCGCTCGCAACATGCGAGCTAGCTATCAGAATCTATTACACGACTTGGAGCAAACTCTGATTGAAACACTTAAGCAACGACTAACTGCTACTCTGACGAAACTGACGGAAATAACACCTAAACTAAAACCTGACAGCAGTCAAGTTGCTTGACAGTCCCGGTGAAGTCGATGATGATAGATCTTCTGCTCGTCGAAGTACGCGCTGCCTGATATGTAGTGGTAGCGCACCTCGATATGTTTGCTTAGATCATGGTACACCGGGTTTCTGCAGAGGGAAATGGCAGACTTGTATTTCCTTTCTATTTAATTCAAAAATAACTAATATTTGCCAAAAAAATTGAATTTTAGTTTTTTCGAAAACAATTACATATTCTGCATATGTACCTTTATGATAGCATGTTGAAAAAGTTTGGATTAATTTGGTGATGGTCAAAAAAATAACAAACTTAGAAATGGAGCGTTTAGTCTAACCTGGGCCACTTTTCCTAACAATGTGATTTTTACGACCTTCACGAAATAATATGAATTTTTTTCACATGCTAACATCCTCAACCCAAGACACATGGTTAAGGTTTCACTATCTTTTTTATTTTATTTCGAATTTCTAGTACCCCTTTCAAAGTTAGGTAAAAACCGCGAGGGTGCAATCACCGAATATGGATGAATCATGCTGACCTAGCACCACATCCATGATGAAATGTCATCTTGTGCACCTTAGTAAGAATTTTGAAAACATAAATGAGGTGCCAATCATGTAGTTGTAGCTCATTTTTTCTAAAATTTGACCAGTTTGACCTAAATTTTGACTTGGAAATAAGGTGATTCAAACTTGCATATCAGATTCACAAGAGTGGTCATTTGTGGACCAAATAACACCATCTACTTCATCATGTTGCTACTAGACTACTTGGCTAACATGATCCCACCTAGTTGCTACATCTAAGTTTGAGAGTGCTATGCAAAACCATGACAGACATATGTGGCAGAGGTGGGCCCATGCCAACATTGCATGGGATCTTTACCTATCTTAGCTGTCTAGAAAAACACCTTCATAAACTAGTGGTTGTATGAGTCATCACTTGGACGACATAATCCTACCTAGTTGGTAGATCTAAGAATAACACTTCTATGGAAAGACATCATGAGACACTTTGTGGAAAATGTGGGACCATGCCAACATTGCATGTGCTATAAACCTCTCTTGGTTGGCTAGAAACACCATCATCAACTTAGTGGTTGTGTGAGTCAAGACTTGGCAAAACATGATCCCAACTATCTAGTTGCTACATCTAGGTTTGAGAGTGCTATGCAAAGCCATGATGAGACACCTGTGGCAGATGTGGGCACATACATTTAATGGGATCTAGACCTATCTTAGCTATCTAGAAACACCTTAATCAACTTGTGGTTGTATGAGTCATCACTTGGACAACATAATCCTACCTAGTTGATAGATCTAAGTACAACACTTCTCTGCAAAGACACCATGAGACACTTTGTGGAAAATGTGGGCCCGTTCCAACATTGCATGGTGCTATAAACCTCTCTTGGTTGGCTAGAAACTGCTTCATCAACTTGTGGTTGTGTGGCTAAGCACTTGGCCAACATGATCCCACCTAGTTAATACAACTAAGTATCACAGTGTTATGCCAAGCCATGCCACACACTTGTGGTAGATCTGGGGCCATGCCAAAACTGCAAGGGATCATAGACCTATCTGAGTTGTCTAGAAACACCTTCATCAACCTGTGGTTGTATGATTCATCACTTGCATAGTCCTCCCTAGTTGTTTGATCTAAGTATAAGACTATAATGCCAAGGTAACGTATCTAGGCCCAATAGTATGTACTTCCTTCGTCCTAAAAAGGATGTCTCAAGTTTGTTTAAACTTGGATGTATCTAGACACTATTTAGTATACATATACATCCAAATTCAAATAAACTTGAGACATCCTTTTTGGGAAAAATTCTCACGGTGCAATGTAACTAGAATGTATAGATTCGGCAAAAAAACTCTCGTATAACCTGGAAACGAACCCTCTCTATCTTTCTGTTGGTAGGCATGTGTTGTTTGAAAATCCACCTGATGGTACGGTGTTCGTGTAACTTATGCAAACTCTATGGAGAAGTCTCAAGAAAAAAAAGGGATTGCTTGACATAAATGTATACCCCCATTGTGCTTATATCATTTTACTCATTTTGAGATTATTGCATGAATCTTATATGAGAACTCATTTTCAGATTGTTTAGTTTGTTTTATACGAGAACTCATTATTTTTAGATTGTTTAGTTTGTTTTATATGAGAACTCATTATTTTTAGATTGTTTAGTTTGTTTTATATGAGAACTCATTATTATTAAATTGTTTAGTTTGTTTTATATGAGAACTCATTTTTCTTTTGCTTGATGCACTTGTGTATTTTCTTATTGTTGAAATTTTTGGAGAAATTATTTTCAGCCTTTTGATGCACGCACTACAAAAAAAGTTTCCTTCCGCAACGAATTGGCCCGACAGTCATCGTAGAAGGCGCGTCTTCCGGAACGAAATTCTCGGCTCGGCCGTGGCTGATGCAAAACTTTTTTTTTCCGGTTTCGCAGCCCTCTACTATGATGGATCTACTAAAAAGTGGAGGAAGCTTGGCTAGCGCGTGGCAGAAGCTAGATTTTTGTTTCCTTGCGCGATGTTGAGTCGCCGAAGTCTTTTGAGGCGTGTGGGCCCCGAACGTCAGTGTCTCTAGCAGACCATACTTTTCGGTCGCGCCTCCTTGAGTTGAACTCGATAACGTAGCTCGAGGCGTCTGCCGTTTAGTCAGGCTGCTAGGTCCCACATGTCAGCCTCTCATTAGAAGGATCGTGTGTATGATGGAATTTTTTTCCTTCTCCCATGCTACCCAGTTCCGAAGTTGATAGCGCTGCTCGATGCGTCTACCGTCTAATCAACCTCCTGGGACCCACATGTCATCTTCTCATTAGAAGAAACGTGTGTATGTTGGAATTTTTTCCTTTGCTGGCGATACCCCGTTCCGAGTTGATAGCGCGGCTCAACGCATCTACCTTTTAACCAACCTCCTGAGCCCCACATGTCATCCTCTCATTAGAAGAAACGTGTGTATGATGGATTTTTTTCCTTCGCTCGCGATACCTTGTTCCGAACTTGATAGCGTTGTTCGATGCATCTACCGTTTAATCACGACGTTGGGCCCCATGTGTCATCGTCTCATTAGAAGAAACGTGTGTATGATGGATTTTTTACCCTCTGTCGGGCCTTCATGTTCCGAACTCGATAACATTGCTCGCTGCTTCAGCCGTTTATACAGGCTGGTGGGTCCGACATGTCAGCCTCACATTAGAAGAATCGCGGGTATGATGGAATTTTTTTCTTCTGTAGCGCTACCCTATTCCGAACTAGATAGCGTTGCTCGACAAATATGCCGTTTGCTCACGCTGCTGGGTCCCCCATTTCATCCTCCCATTAAAAGAAATGTGTACATGTTGAACTTTTTTCTCGCTCGCGCCTCCCTGTTTCGAACTGGCTATGTTGCTTGATGCAGCATCTGTATAAGGTCGAGCTGCTGGGTCCCACATATCAGCCTCTCTGTAAATGAAATGTGTGTATGATGGATTTTTTTTGGCCATGTCCGATGTTTTGACCTTGGAACTTGTTGGGTCCCAGATGTCAACCACCTCTATGCAGGAAACGTGTCTATGCTGGGTCCCAGCTGACAGCCTCTATTTGAAAGAAACGTGTGTATGCTGGAATGTTTTTCGGGTCCCAGATGTCAACCTCAGAGTACAAAAAATGCTCATAAAGGCCGAATTAAAAAGATTCTCAGCTAAACTCGGGGCGGATGCCCTATTCATCATGGCTTATATTCCATGGGCTCACTCCTAAGTTGAATGGGCTATGGTCGGTGGCCACAAGACCACGAAAAAGACGAATTAGAAGGTATTGGGCTATGCTTGGGGGTGATAGGATAATTTCATGGGCTATGCTTGGGCCTGCTGGGTCCGACATGTCAGCTTCTTTGTAAGTGCAACGTGTGTATGATGGACTTTTTTCGGCCACATCCGTCGTTTTCACCATGGCAACCGTTTATAGTCTTACTGTTGGGGCCCTTATGTCAGCCTCTCTGGCATGTTCTGGCTTGTGGATCCCCGATACAGCCTTGTATGTTCTGTCTGGTGAGTCCCTAGTGTGAGCCTCTCTGTACAAGTATTTAAACTTTTGTTTCGAACCCACCCTCAAAACAAACTCCAGGGACGTTGCATGCTGGTGGGTCCGTCATGTCAGCCTCTCCAGAATGCGACATTGCTAGAAGAAAAAATTGTAAATCCAAGATACGATTCGAACAAAAGACCTTCAAATCAAATAAAATTAAACTAAGTCTGTTGCCACTACAACAAAAATATTTATAGAATAAATATCATTAAACTTTTATTAGTACTACAATTTATGTATTAGTCTTCTTGAAAATATTTTGGGTGTCTATGTTTATCTCTTTTAAAATATAAAAGGATAGTGGTCCTGGCATCTCAATTTATAAAATGCCACATAATGGAGTATTTTCTTATAAACATGGCTAGGCAGAGTTTTTTTGGGAGGTGGGGGGAAATGCCCAAAAGGACGAATTAAAAAGAGTTTGGCTATTCTACATAGGCTGCTCTACATGGGTTATACTCCGTAGGGCAGGCTGTCTCAAAATTTAGTGGGTTGTGCTCAGCAATCCCCTGACCCCTAAAAGGCCGAATTAATATGTTCTCGGCTATGCACTATGGGCTCCTTTCTCAAATTTCACTGGGCTGTGGTCAGCAGTCCCCTGACCCCGAAAAGACCAAATAAAAATGTTCTGGGCAAAAGAGGGGCCGAATTAGCTACGGAGTACTAGATGTCTTCTCCTAGTTAATAAAAATTGCATTGTGATGTGCTCGGCCGGATTTGAAAAAAAGACCTCATAGAGGGAGGGGGAAAGCGATAATTCTTTTTGGCAGCTACTCATGTCAAAATTCAGTAGTACAGAATAAGGTAGAAAAATTATCAACATATTCAAAGTTTATATTCAGGAGCACTTGACCAATCAACAACATTTCAAAAGTGAGCAATTCAGCAATACGGACAATGAAATACAAATAGCAGTACAGAGAGAACCATTTTTTGTTTCAGCTCTAAAAACCTTGTCGCATGAGTTTGTCATTTTCATCAATAACACTCGACCATTGGAGCAAGCAAAACTGACGATCAAGTCTGCTTTGAGTACCTTAATTCTCACATCAATGCCTGTGTGACCCCCAAATGCAACCCAAAATGCCCAAGTCTCATCTAGATTGTGACACGGCCATATACAAGGGCGACGAGCAATCGACTGTTTCACATTCAGCAGCACATGACAAATTCAGCAGCAATTTAAAGTGACAGATTCAATGGTGGCAGAAAATGTCCAAAAGAATGGACAGATTCAGCAATGCCGACATTGAAATTCAATGGATGTATAGTAATGTGGCAAAGCCAAGTTTCAAAAGGAAAGTGTGACCATGCATTTTCTCCACTCGATCTAAATATGTCCAAGTACATAGGTATTACTACAAAATAGATTAGCAGTAGCTGAACTCCATACAAAATACTTAGTAGAAGTGTAGAACTACAAGCTTATACTAATCTAGGAACCACTACATGTCCCATCATACGTACTCGAAGAAACGAGAATGCTTCAGCATGTCAAAGTTTTTGGGTTTGCAGCATAGAAAACAAAAAATTTCCTACGGTGGGAACTATATGCCAAGATCTATCTACTAGATACAAGCAACGGGTGGATATACATCCATAGAGAACTTACCCTCGATGACAAAAAAGCTTTGTTAACGAGTTGGAACTCGTGGATGATGTAGTCGTACACTTGCCGATCTCAAGATCGTGATGAAGTCCAGCAGGTCTGGCTCCAGCACGTCCATCAGATCCAGCTCCAGCAAGTTCATCACCACCAAGTCCAGCACCACAAAGCAACGGTGCATCCGTGATCGCACACACGTCCGGTACCCCGACAACCTCCGTCCCTCACTCTAGCAAAGCAGTAGAAGCAGCAACTCCTTTCCAGATAAAGCCACCGGGAACATGTATCTCACTAATCTGAGACCATGGGGGAATAATACTAGAGGGGGAGAGAGATCCTTCACGAGGAGGTGTGAGGAAGAAGGGGTGTGAGGGGGGCCTTTTATAGGAGGAGGGGGGTACCCCTCCCCCATGGCTGGCGCCCCATGGGAGGGTGACTCTTGACCTTCCCCATTCGTGTGGTGGTAACCCCTCCACATTAAAATGCCCCTTCACATTAACTTTTAAAGTCTCCACTTTAATTGTATTAAATTTCTCCAAATTTAATGCTTTATCATTTAATAAAACTCTTTTATTAATTTTATTCAGAATTTTGTTAATTACTTTAATTAACAAACATTCACCTAAAACCCCCTGCAACATTTGAATATTACATGCAGAACCAATTTCAGCAATTTCACCCGAAATAGTTTCGATGTCTATTGAAATAATTCCAGCGCTTTCTTAAATCTTTATCTTAAATATATTTGCTCCAAATGGTGTCGATATCCCTTAAGTGTGTCACCCTACGGTTTGCGAATAATGCAGACATGATCGAGACTCCTCCCAGATCAATAATCAAAAGCGAGACCTGGAGATCCATACTGACTCCTACACATTCAACGATGACTTTTGTGATCGTGAGAACCTTTAACGCTAGTAACTAAATCCCTTTGTATCGCGATATATTACATGTCCGAGATTCAATCATCGGTATCTCCATACCTAGTTTGATCTCGTTGCTGACGTGCGCTCTTTTTCTCGTTCCCGTGATATAACATTCTAGTGATCAAATCACTTGCTTGCAAGCTATCTTAATGTGATATCACCGAGAGGGCCCAGAGTATATCTATTCGTCATCGGGATGGACAAATCCCACTCTTGATCCATGAGCCTCAACAAAACACCTTTGTAGCACTAAACCCACCTTTATAGTCACCATGTTACAGTGTGACGTTTGATGTTATCAAGAAACTCTTCCGGTGTTAGCAATTAACATGATCTCATGGTCTAAGGACTAAGATTACTTCGTATGATGTTATAGCAATATAAACATAATGACTTTGATCGTAATGCTATACTTCGGATGAATGTTCATCACATCATTCCACCAATATTGTGATCTTGTTATTAACAACATACAATGTCCATGATCAGGAAACCTTGATCATCTTGTTAATCAACAAGCTAGTTTATATGAGAGGCAGTACTAGGAACTTTGTATTTTGTTTATTAAACACACATGTATTAATGTTTCCAATTAATACAATTATAGCATGCAAAATAAACATTTATCATAAACATGGAATAAGATAATAACCACTTTATTATAGCCTCTCGGGCATATTCCCTTCAGTCTCCCACTTGCACTAGAGTCAATAATCTAGTTTGTAAACTTGTATATACAACACCTAGGTGTTGAATATACGCGTTTGCTAGTGGTTAACATACTCTCCGGATCTAGCACTTTTAGGTCCGTGTGTATTTGCATGTCTTTGCGTCTCTACGGATCACTCATTCTCAAATGAGATGGCATTGTATAAATTTGGTCCTTTGGTGAGACCTTTAGTTTGTTCGTGTTAAAATATGTTGATAGTATTGTCATACAATGTATCTTCATAGTATTAGCCCACTTTGAACCACACCTAGTTTGATAACAAACTTCTTAACACAAATGCCCTCCTTTGCTGCTACTATAGCAGTCATATACTTAGCCTTTTGTTGTAGTATCCATCACAATGTTTTAACTTTGGAAATTATCCAAATCCATCATGGAACATCCTTTCCATTACATTGTGCCACCCATAGTCTAAATTTAGATGAATTTAATTTGTATCTTGTGACAAAACTAGTATCAATGTAACACTTTACAATGAACTACCTTTAACTATTTGTCACTTATACATGATATATTCTTAGTTCTTCCAAAGCTCATAAGAATATCTTTACTATTGTCCAATGATGATATTATGAATCATTCTGGTATGTGCTCACAACATTTAGAGTATAGGACATTCTGGATATATACATATCACGGTATAATCAATCAAAATCTTCATGTGATTTTACTCACCAAGTGTTGAAACACTTGAATCTTGATACAATCCTTTCCATGCAGCAAGAACCTTTCTTGTTGTTTCCATATTGAACCCTTCCATTATCTCATATATGTACGTCTGGCATAACCATATTAGCGCCTCAATCTATCCATATAGACATGGATGCCACATATTCCGGTTTTGCCCAAGTCTTTCATGGAAATCCTATTTTAATGAAATTCTTAACTTGTGTCAAAAATATACATCATTTCCAATCAACAATATGTACTCTGCATAATGTATTGGAAATTGTTCTCAGTGCTCCCACTTAATTTCTTGCAAATGCAAGCATCTTCATCATCTCCGATGAAATTAAACTCGTTTAACATTTTCATTATGGTGAAGATTCCAACTCCACTATGCTCACTTCAACTATTGAAGTTTACATGCCCTTTTAGCATCCTTTGAATTAAAAAAAACCTTCGGACCATGTCATGTACACGTCCTAGGTAACCATTCTATTATAAGAACCTTTTTTTTTATTCAACTACCATATCCCAAATTATATGTAGTGGTTGCTACATTAATCCTTCAAGACTAAATATCGCTATGAAAGATCAAATCTTGTCATAGTCAATTCCTTAAACATTGTCGTAAACTTCTTTCCGACATGTGGACTATTTCATAGATGTTAATCATCCATGTCTATTTCTTTATAGATCCAAACACGACCGATAGGCTTCACGCCCTTCCGGAGGGTCTTCCAATTTCAGAAACTTGATTTCTCGTGTATGGATACTATCACGGATTCTATGACTTCTAGTCATTTTATGGAGCCAGGGCCCATCATCGCTTCTTTGCATGTAGTAGGTTCATCATTGTCAAAACAATAACGACTTGTTTATCAAATCTTACTATTTGATTCTTACCGACCCACATGGTTCAATAGGAACTCTAATCTCCGAGATCACACCCTTTGTAATCACGGGAGCCATGAGCATTGTGGCCGCCACCGGGACACTTTCCGGCGCTGCGCTACTTAGCACATATAGCTAAGGTTAAACAACCTTATCAAAGTTCTATTGTCCTCCCACTTAACTTTTCACAAAAAATTCCTTCTCAAGAAACTTGACGTTCCAAGCGACAAACTCTTTTGTCCTCGGTGTTATGGAGAAATTCCCAACAAATTCTTTGTGATAACCTACAAAGACGTGCTTATCCGACTTTGGTTGTAAACATTTTACTTATGCATAGCATACCAAAATTTAAGAAAAGACAATTCGGGTTTTATCCCAAACCATAACTTATGTGGTGTCATTTCAACGGATCACGATGGGGCTCTTTTTAGTGTAAAAGCAGTAGTCTCTAAAGCTTCAATCCTTAAAACATAATGGCCGTTTTATAAATGACACCTTTGATCTTACCATGTCAAACATGGTTTGATTTCATCTCTCGAATATGCCATACTCCTATGGTTTATCAAGAAACACAAATCATGGAACAATTCCTCAAATCTTAGGTGTTTTGCTAATCATGTAACTCAAATATATTCCATTATGACCGAATCATAAACTCTTTATTTTCTTGTTACGATGATTTTCCACTTCATCTTGAAAGTCTTTGAACAATTTTCAAATGTTTCATACTTCTTCCTTATTAAGTAAATATATAGATATATTCACTTAAATTTATGGAGAAAGCATATGAAGCAAAAAGATCCATCGAATATGGCTACATATAATGGAATATATACATCAATATGTATCATATCTAATAAGTTAGTCATCCGTTCCTCTTTGGCCTATGGACGGAGTTTCAATTATCTCGAGGAAAGTGTCACAAGCGTCAATTGATCAAAATCAAGACTCCAAAAATGCATCAACATGGAGTTTCTTCATGTTTTCTTTCCAATATAATTTAAACAGCGATGTCACTTCATAAGTGATATTTCAATCATTTGTCTTACGATATTTTAGAAATAGTGTTTATGGATGTGATTTCTCCAACTAGACTTGTAAAAGTTCATTCATACTTTATGGAATACGGTAATTATTTGAACAACCATTGTTCTCGTAATACCGGAACAAAATAACAATTATTAAAACAAATCTAGAAGGCTAGGTTTGACGACAACGAAAAACACAATAACACTTTATTTGTTTTCGATGAATACCATCACTTATTCTTTTGCCAGTTACTTAGGCCGTTGCAGTTCATGAATTGTGTTGTTCTGTATGACACTTCACACCAACCAATTCGGTATCCAATACCGGTATCCAATACCTCATAACCACATTGTTTAACAAGCAAGGAATACAGTCATAACATGTATATCTTCTATATACCTAAGTTGGACATCTCCAACCTTTTCTTTTCTACCAAATATTTTATAAATTCTCTTTCAACAATTCCTTCTCTTTTAAAAGAATCTATCAACATCAATAGTGGTGTAATTCACATGACACATAGTACAAAGTGTATATAGTCAAATACTAATACCTTTGGACTTGCACTTTGAAGTGGATCACCATCATCAAATGTTTGGTGTTCTTTCAAAAATCCATTCTTTAGTAATCTATTAGTGTAGTAAACATTTTACTTACATCTTCTATTCATCCTTATCATGACAACTTTCATGATCAAGCTACTATAGCCTATAAGGAAGAATCGCGAGTATAATGTTAGTTCCGAAAACCTTTTTGGGAGATCCGGATGCCTAGCATCTCCATCCTTCACAAATTCTCATACAATATGAGAACATTTATTTTGCTAAATTATAGTCTATCATAATGCAACCAAAAACATTGTTTCAGATATCACAATATCTTTCACACATGATGGTTTTTGAAAGAATTTTTAGCTCCTATATAATCTTGATATTAAAACAACTTTTGAATATCAATAATCATGGAGGCAAACAAGATACTTTAGATACTAACATTGGAATTCTTACTCTACATTTAATACTACTTATTAAACTTCATGGAGTAAACAGAGTTTGCTGAAAGTTTGCAATAGGACTTCTAAACTTTAAATTGACATTCAAAACAATAAGATACCAGTTCGTAAAGTAAATATCCAAAATTCTATAGTTCTATTATCTCAATTAAAACTAAGAGTAAGGTAGTGAACAGAGGCCAATGACTACAATAAATTATGCAAATTCACTTCGATTTAGTTTATGACAAATTGAGTTCGACTAATCCAAATTATAAATGAACTCCCACTCAAAAACGGCATCACTCGTGCCTTTTTGGTGATTACATGAACCAAATCCAGTACACCAACTCCGATCATCACATGATTCGGTGTAGCTTCAAAGGCGAGCATCTATATGGGCATCATATCAACTATATGACTCATGCTTCACCTTTCGGTATGTGTTCCGAGGCCATGTCTGTACATGCTAGGATCGTCAAGTAAGAACCTTAGTATTCTGCATGTGTAAAACTGTCTTACACTCGTTGTATGAAAGTGCGGAGTCGAGTACACCTGATCATCACGTGATGTCTCGAAATACGATCCATAGAACGGTGCATATTTAAGGAAGAACACATTTTTATCTTGATATCTAAATGAGGGATCATCTTAAAATGCTACTAAAACGCCAAACTAGCAATATATGATGCAAACATCATATGCGTAAAGTTGAATGATATGGTCCATGCATTTGATCATCATCATGTGCATCGTGGTATGATCTCTATCATTCCTCTTTGTGTAAGGCCAAGGTCTATGGAACTTACACGTTAAGTGTGTTGTAAGAGTATCTATCATACATTTGCTTACAACAATACCATATCAAGACACTAGCCCAGCAACGATCTAAACTAGACGCCTCTAATTTATCAATTGCAAGTTTTATGTGGCTTAGGGCTTTCGTAGATAGAACCGGTCTTACCTACGAACATGAACCACAACAAGGATAACCAAGTTATTATTAACTCGTTGTAAATCAGATATTGACTATAGTAGGAAAGCCAGACACCTGCCAGCCACTTATGCAAAACTAGTTGCATGTCAGTCATGGAACCGGTCTCATGTGCGATGACATGTAAGGTTGGTCCGGGCTGCTTCATCCCACTATGCCACCAATATCCAAAATACATGAAAGAAGCAATAACATGATCATCATCCCCCACGTATAAACATATGTGTACTACCCGTGCAAAGCACCTACGCATAGATCTGGCTCTAATATCACTATTGGGTTCGCAGCATATAAAACAAAAAAATTCCTACAGTGGGAACTATACGCCAAGATCTATCTATTAGATACAAGGAATGGGTGGATATACATCCATAGAGAACTTACCCTCGAAGACAACAAAGCTTTGTTAACGAGTTGGAACTCGTGGATGACGTAGTCGTATACTTGCCGATCTCAAGATCGTGACGAAGTCCAGCAGGTCCGGCTCCAGCACGTCCATCGGATCCAGCTCCAGCAAGTCCAGCACCACCAAGTCCAGCACCGCAAAGCAACGGTGCATCCGTGATCACACATGTAACCTCCCAATTTCAGCAACCCTGATTTGTTGTCTAGAATGCAAAAATCAGGGGGAACAAAAACTTTTTCTTGTTCATTGGTGCAGTGTTTGCTTGTTGTTTGTTTGTGCTTGTGTATGGAGTGTATACCATATGATACTTCTTACCTCACCATCAGTTGACAAAAGCTATTTAACAAAACTATCCTGGCTCAATATACATATTCTCAAATGTTCTGGCATTTCAAAGCATGAGCCAAGATGCTTATGCAACCAAAACTATGTTAGTACATTCTCTTGACAAAACTATGGAGAACTATATAATATAACCTCCTTATGTTTTCAAGACAGAACCCTAAACTAACCTTTTCTCTGGTCTTTCCCAAAACCCCTTTCAAAGCTTGTGAAATTCTACTCTTGGTAGAGATACCAAGAACCCTCATATTATTCAAAACTCAACCTCTTCAAAATACCCATCCTTACCTCAAGCTAAGCTTGATGGTGGCCATAGAAGTAAGTTTACTTTGTTTGTAAGATGAGTTGCCTTGAGCTTTTGTTTGTCTTGATTGCATAGGAAGTAGTATGAGACACTCTAGGAGCTCGTCACTAGGATCAAGAGGTTTCCAAATCCCCACACCCTAAGCAAGTTTGCAAAGCAAGATCAAATCTCTAGATACTAAGTGATCACCTAAAACCCTTAGCCAGATCAATTCTGAAGAATTCCATTCTAGAAGCTTCCTAGTCCACTTGATGATCACCTAAAACCCTCACCCAAGGTCGGTGCCCCTTCACATTCTCTTTTAAAGTCTCCACTTTAAATGCATTAAATTTCTCCAAATTTAATGCTCTATCATTTAATAAAACTCTTTTATTAATTTTATTCAGAATTTTGTTAATTACTTTAATTAACAAAAATCACATAAAACCCCCTGCAACATTTCAATATTACATGCAGAACCAATTTCAGCAATTTCACCCGAAACAGTTTCGATGTCTATTGAAATAATTCCAGCGCTTTCTTAAATCTGTATCTAAAACATATTTGCTCCAAATGATGTCGGTATCCCTTAAGTGTGTCACCCTACGGTTCAGGAATAATGCAGACATGATCGAGACCCCTCTCAGATCAATAATCAGAAGCAGGACCTAGAGATCCATACTGACTCCTACACATTGAACGATGACTTTTGTGATCGTGAGAACCTTTAATGCTAGTCACTAAATCCCTTTGTCTCGCGATATATTACATGTCCGAGATTCGATTATCGGTATCTCCATACCTAGTTTGATCTCGTTGCCGACATGCACTCTTTTTCTCGTTCCTGTGATATAACATACCAGTGATCACATCACTTGCTTGCCAGCTATCTTAATGTGATATCACCGAGAGGGCCCAGAGTATATCTATTCGTCATCGGGATGGAAAAATCCCACTCTTAATCCATGAGCCTCAACATAACACCTTTGTAGCACTGAACCCACCTTTATAGTCACCCTGTTACGGTGTGACGTTTGATGTTATCAAGATACTCTTCCGGTGTCAGCAATTAACTTGATCTCATGGTCTAAGGACTAAGATTACTTCGTATGATGTTATAGAAATATAAACATAATGACTTTGATCGTAATACTATACTTCGGATGAATGTTCATCACATCATTCCACCAATGTTGTGACCTTGTTATTAACAACATCCAATGTCCATGATCAGGAAACCTTGATCATCTTGTTAATCAACAAGCTAGTTTATATGAGAGGCAGTACTAGGAACTTTGTATTTCGTTTATTAAACACACATGTATTAATGTTTCCAATTAATACAATTATAGCATGCAAAATAAACATTTATCATAAACATGGAATAAGATAATAACCACTTTATTATTGCCTCTCGGGCATATTCCCTTCAAAAGTGCTGGCCGAGCTGCACCCTTGATTTCCTGCCTAGGACGCGTCTCTCGTTTCATTGTCGCCTATCGGCCTCTAGGTCAGCACCATACGTGTAAAATTCATAGGAAAAACCACGAAGTTCAGGATCCTTAATTTCGGCAATTCCAATTACGAAGGGAATCTACCACCAACATAAACTAGCAAAATAGTACAACATTACATACACTCACAGTAGGATCATCACAAGAGGATTAAGATGTGATATCTCACCGGTGAATCTTGTCCGACTACAGGTTCAGTAGTATGACAGTAAAGACACGGCTTGGACAGAAAAGACATGAGCACTTCCTACGCAGCATTGGCCGGTGACAGCCTAATCGTTGTCTCGGGTGACCTCTTTACTACAACCTGATTGATACTAGCGAACAAGACCAACAACCAAAACCTCACCTCATACCACGGCGATTTGCACGCTGCCAACCTGACCGGCCTGACGAACAGGAGCAAGTCTGTGCTATGCCCATCAATTTGGGCGACAAATAGCTTGCCCTCCTTCCCGATGCCGATGACCTCAGCTCTCAGCCAGCCCGGTGCACGAACTGACACAGACGGGTCCCATTTTTTGGGGTTGTCTCTGGGCACTATCATCGAGTGGGCAGATATGAGGTGCTCAACGAACACTTTCTTGACGCCGGTGAACTCGCATCCTGGCTTCGTGCAGACACACTAGCGGTAGTTGCACGCGATCTTGTGGTCGTAGACATCCTTGTAGGAGACCAAAGTACAACAGCTGTCGTTGGGGCATCTACTACCTTTTCTGCCAGCAACTTGGTGGTACAGCTCATTGGAGCATGCGGCCAGCTGGACGGGGCTGGTAGTGTCCAGACGCTTAGCTATTTCGTTGAAGATGTCGTCCCCGACATTCGGCCAGACGTTGTTTAGTCGGTTGTGCCTCAAATCAAAAGCCATCACGTCCGAATGATTGGGGGCAAGGGCAGATCTATGTATGACTGTTGGGCTTATTTGGAGGAGAGGGGTGGCGGCCTGGAAGGATCGATATAGCGGGTGAGATGGCAACAAAAATGTGTGAAGTGCGTGCTAGAGAAGATCCAAATGCGGCCTCTCGGAGTTGGGCATGGCTCTTAAGGGGGGGTTGCCGTGGTCCTACGGCTGTCTTATGCCGGGCGTACTGCATCGAGCACGCCGACTAGAGTTATGGAGTAGGGAGTACTACTATAGGTACTCTAGACTGGCATGCTGCCATGGAGTGTTCTCTCATCGCATCTCAGTTATTAGAACTGAGAGATGACTTATTTACTGCTTCCATTTTATACTACTCCCTCTAGTTCGTATTCTAATGGCCTCAACTTTGTCTAGATTCACATCGGTTAGACAGAGTAGTTCTAAGTTGAGTCATTATATTTTTCGGTACTTCATAGTACGTACCAAAATACCAAGATGCTGAACCTCATATGAACTTTCTAGAAAGGTACCCCTTTGCAAAGATTGACAAGCCTGCTAAAATTGCTGAACCTTCTAGAAAGGCAAGAACCCACGGCCTAAATTGCATCATGCTTGGTGAAATAGCGACAGGTCCCTAGTTCATATTTAGTAGGATTTCAAAGTGACCGATTCAGCAATACAGACTCTGAAATTCAATAGCAGGACAATGAGAATCAATTCTTGTTTCAGCACTAAAAATCTTGGTGCGGGATCAGTCGCTTTTCTCCGAACACACTCGATCATATGAGCAAGCAAAACTGACCATCAAGCCTGCTTTTTGTGCATCCTTTCTACTCACATCAATGACTGTGTGACCCATATATGCAAACCAAAATGCCACAACCCTCATCTAGATTGTGACAAGGCCATGTTTCAAAAGAACAGTAAGACCATCTACTGCCCAAGATCTAAAAAAGTATCAGTATGTCAGTGTTAGTTCTACAAGATACTTTATTACTGTAATAAAAATGACAGAACCTTTGACAGATTCACTACCATTTGAAAGATTCAGCAACATTGAATAAAACAAAAAAATATCAATAGATTCCAAACACATAATGAGCGGCACTTGACAGATTCAACAACATTTCAAAGTGACCGATTTAGCAGTACAGATAATGACCAAAAGTATTGAAAGATTTAACAATGCAGACACTAAAATCTAATAGATGTAGCAAGGCCATAAGTCAAAAGGACATAGAGAACATATTCTGGCCATGTTCCAAAAGAAGAGCAAGAACATCTACTGGTCTTGATCTTAACAAGTACCAATACATCACTATTAGTTCTAAAAATATTTTAATAATAGCAACAATAAAACGTTAGACAGATTCAATGGCACTTGAAAGATTCAGCAGTACTGAATAAGACAGAAAAATATCATCAGATTCCCAGTTCATAGTAAGCGGCACTTGACACATCTAGCACCATTTCAAAGTGAGTGATTTAGCAGTACAGATAAGGACCAAAGGAATTTACAGATTCAGCAATGCAGACATTGAAATTCGGTAGATGTAGCAAGGCCATGATTCAAAAGGAAAGAGAGACCTTATTCTGCACTAGATCCGTCGGTCTGAACAAGTACCAGTACATAGGTATTACTCCTACTACAAAATAGATTAGCAGTAACAGAACTCCATATAAAATACTCAGAACTACCTTATTAACTAGGAACCTCATGTCCCAAAATGGTAAGAAAAATCCGGTCGAGGAGTACATGTGTTCAAGTTAGGATCATCACAAGAAGATAAAGATGGATCAATCGCTAAGAAATAGGGATGCAAAAGTGGGACAAATGGGATAGGCGGGATCCTTAATTTTAGACCCCTAGACTAACTCTAAACTAAGTGGGAGAAGTGGGATAAGTAGGATTTAACAAAGTTCACTTATCCCACTTAGTTTAGAGTTAGTTTAGAAGTCTCCCACATATCCCACCTCTACATCTACGGTAATAATCTTGTCAATACGAAGCTTGTATTCCACTATGAACTCCGATGGTCGATTCCGACAACGAGTGACCAGATTACTCCCGACAAACCGACACAGAGCTAGTGACTTTAGAATTCGCATAGAATACCTTCTCACACAAGCCATTTGGATGTGCAGAGCTCAACTTCACCATGAACTACGGCGACACGCGCACCGCTAGCCTGACGCACATGACATATATCAAGATGATGTCATCACGCCCGTCGAATAGCAGACAGAACACCGTGTCATCGAACCCGGTTAGCCTAATATCTACATTTTGCGAGCCCGGTGCTAGCACCAACTTAGAGATGTACCTGCCTTTCCTACCATAGTGAAAAATGCGCAACCTCATGGAGTGGGCTTCTCTGAGGTGGGAGTGGAGCACAAACGGAATTGCGGCAAACTCGCATCTAGTCACCACGCTGTTCCATTGGACTGCATCATCGAGCATTGAACATGAAGACATATTTGGCTAGACAGCCCATACCAATTGTGTATGTCACCAACATAAAGTAATTAATTAGTACAACATTACATATATTCATATTAGGATCATCATAAGAAGATTTATATGTGTTAACTCACTCTTGGTTGATATTCTTGTAATCTAGGGGGAATTCCGACAACATCTTGAGAAGCTCGCAGGTACGCCTCGGTTTCGACAGGTACGACACGCGCCCTTTCAGCGCGACTTCAGGCAATGAAGGGTTGCTCGTCTGCTCAGATGTCACTGCCATTTCGACCGAATGGAGCTTATTCCATAACAGCAGCGACCATAAGATCACCTTGTACCGCAGCCGACCTGACGTACCTAACGGATAGGAAGATATCCGTGGTGTACCCTCCAATTAGGGCGGCAAACTCCGTGCCCTCTTTCCTGATGCCGATGATCTCTGGTGCGTGCACCCGATTAGTCGGGTACCAGTACTTGTTGGAGTAGGTCACTTGGGGCAAATAGTACATCTTGTGGGCAAGTTTCAAGTGGTCAAAGAGCTCATGCAAAATCAATGGCTGGTTGATGAACTCACATCCTTGCTCCGTGCAGGCTGTGCATGGGGCGTAGCAACACTGGATCTTGTGCTCGTAGACGTCATTCTGGGAGACCAATGAACAACAACGGTCATTGGGGAACCTGCTACCTTTTCCGCTGGCGACCTGACAGTACAGCTCCTTGGAGCATGCGGCCAGCCTAACGGCGCTGATAGTGGCTAGATGCATAGTGATTTCGTTGAAGATGTCGTTGCCAACCTTGCTCCAGCCACAGTGCCGCGGGTTGCACCTCGAATCCGCCATCCTGTCCGGACGGATTGGGGGCGAGGGTGGATCTATGTAGAGTTGTTGGTGGTTTTGGAGGACAATATCATTTTGTGGCCCGAAAGTTGGGGTGTCCAGGCAACGCGGTACCCAAGTTCCCAGAAATCATCCGCGATGACTACAGTTGGTGTGCCAAATACTCAGAGGGTTTTTTCGCCACGAATTCAACTTTATTTTTCAATACAAAAAATCAGTCTAACAGCCGTCAAGTTGGCCCCACCTGTCAGTTCTCGCCGTTATGTCGCTCCTGGCGCTCCAGTCGCTTATGTGTCAATTAGGCTTGCAGCGTTGGCGCCTGCATCCATTACGCGTCTTCTTCTTCCCCAAAGCGACAATCTGTGGGGCGTCGCATCCATTACTCGTCTTCTTCCCTGGAGCGGCAATCTGTGGTCGCGGCCATGGCGCAGAGCTAGGAAGTGACGAAGCTACTCGGCCCCGCTCTCCTTCCCATCCCGAGTCAGAGCTCGCCCTCACCGTGGACGCACCCATGGCACGGTCGGGGACGAGAATTGGTTCCCGGTGAGATCTATCACCTTGTCGACCATGCTCGGTTCTGTTTTCCTCCTCTAGAATCCGAGCTACTGTCGTCGTGGTTGCACCCACACCAATTCTGCCACCTCTGCCGAGGTCTCTGTGGTAGCTCAAGTTTTGGGGCTCTCCAAGTTCTGCCATGTTGGGCCTGTAAGTGTTGTTGTATGTTAAACTAGCAAAACTCTTTTGTCCAAATCTCTTGGGCTGTACCAACTTCACTGTGTTTAATTATGAAAGACAAAATATAAATGACTTCTCTTAATTTCTTGCATAGAAAAATGCACAGCTAATTTCATATTCTCGCAGGAACTAGCCCCACTTGTTGAACCGGTGGCACTGCCACAATCTGCACGTAACCACGGTGAGTTCTCGGACCAAAAGTTGCAGTTACCACATTTCTTCTGCAGTCATTCCTCTTCCTCAGTCATTCCTCTACTGTTTTTCCTGGGCGCTTCTTCTTCCTCTGTTCTTGATTCGTCGGTTCATCTTCTTCTTCCACTTGCAGCCAGTTCCTTGCAGGCAGTTCCTTTCACCCATTTCCTTGCAGGCATGGACGATGGGAAATGCACAACAGAGACCCACTTGGTTCCTTCCCATGGCACCACGACTTTGACAATGGTGTACACAAATGATTAAGCGACTGCGGAGACAACTCTCGCAAGGTTTGAGCAATTGCTTGAGAAAGAGAAGCACAAGTTTGTGAAGCTAGACTTGGAGTACACCCGTGCAAATAAGAAAAAAAATCCTCCATAAGAGATCGTTGTCGTGCAAATCACCATACAAGAGGAGGTCCTCATTTACCACTTCTGCAGGTATATGAAATTTAAATTTGAGATCACCACTTCTGCATCCCTTGTTCCCTTACATCCCTAGAACCATCTAAGTGCAGGAGTAAACCATTTGAGATGCGTTGTCCGGATCTAGTCGAGTTCTTGTGTAGGAAAGGGATAACATTCACTAGCGTGGATATCACAAATGACACAATTATGCTTTCTCGTTCGTTGATAAAAATCCCAGAGGGGCACCACATCGACATCCAAAATCTGTACAAGATCAAATCATACCCAGTGAAGGATGGCATGGGTGATCTGGCAGTGGAAATCATCGATAAATCCTTTGAAAAACTGAAGAAATTGAAGCGAATCGATCACAACTACTGGGAGTGGAAGCCGATGAGCCCGGTGCGCCTCGAGTATGTAGCCAGAGACGCCTACATGGCGTACGAGTTGTACAGTAAGCTCATTACCATGAAAGATGGGATGGTTAAGACGGGGTTTTTTCACGAGAGAGCTATGCCCTGGTTGCAAGCTAGGCTACGAGAAGAAGCGCGAGGAGGACAGAAAGCGGTTTTACGACGAGCAGGGATCATGGGACGATGGCGACATCAAGCGGCGGAAGGGGAAGCAAGTCAAGGACGACAACAAGTGGTGGTGATACATTATGTATTTGAACTACATTTTTGTTTCTAGTTTGTTATGTGTGTGGTACATTTAGTTACTTCAATACAAAATTTCGACCAATTTAACTTGTTGATGTATTTCTTGACAATTTTAACATAATCGAGCACTAGAAATATTTTGTAGTGTGCATGAGCATGAATAGTAAATAAAATTGAACACTAGAAACTTTAAGGCACTCCATATAAAGGAGTAGATTAATATATAAGGTTCACCAGAGACACCACGGATATATTGTCTTACATGCCACACACAGGTAATAATTAACTATAACAAAATAAAAAGCAGGGGCTGTAGCAGGAGGCCGGGACACCGAGACGCCTAGCAGGGCAGGGTTTTATCAGCAGGAGGCAGCGACAGCCTAGTCGATGGGATACAGGCCAGTCCTGAGATACTCCCGGAGGAATTTGCCGTAGGCTGCGTGCCGCGCCAAGGTAATCACCCTATCGCTTCTGCCTCCGCCTGTGCCAATGCCCTCTGCGTGCTGGATCATGCTGTTGAGGTCCACATTGATTGCTCTGCCACAAATGGGCAAAACAGTCTCCCCCTATGGTGGAAACGAATTAGCCCACACCGTAACCGCCTCAGCAAGTAGCGGCTCTTGTTGTCCCTGGATACCTTGCTATCGTCCACTTCATCATCATCCTCCTGTTGATTTTTAAGAACATAACTTAGAACTCATACATATGATTGAATTGTATTACAACTCAAGAATTGACAACATGTATATGTAAGACAATATATCCGTGGATATCAAAGATAAAGCATCTCAGCAATAGTTTGATCGGTTCATATATCATTTCATCTCAACACAATGACAAATAATTGCATCAGATTGCGGCCTCATAAGTTTCTTCAGGGATGGAGTCAGCGAACCAAGTAACAATTGCACAACCTGTAATGTTGTTGTACATCGCCCTAGGTTCACTAACTCATCCCTGAAAAATCTGACACCAATGTGTCTGCCTCTCTTTTGGGACAAATTTGACTCATTGTCCACAATAAGAAATTGAAATGTAATCGTACAAAACAGTATTCAGGGATATGCATAGTCAGTTACAAAAACAAGCCTCAATATTGTAATTGTAAATAAAAAACCAAACAATTAATCTTTAGGTGCATGTTAAAAATACTTATGATCAAAACCATTCATATACATATGCATCATACCAATCATTAAAAGATCAGAAACAATTCAAGGATCATATATGTAGTTCCCTATGAGAATAAATCTAGGGCCTCATAATTTGTTTCAGAGATGGAGTTGGCGAACCAAAGTACCAACATCACAACCTATATTGTTTGTGTGCATTGCTGCCTCAGGTTCACCAACCCATCCCTAAAACACGACACCATCATACGTGTCTCCCCTTGAACTCTTTTGGGGCTAATTTCAGTCATCGGCCTCGGTGACAAACTAAAATGTAATTCTTATACACTGAATGCATGGAATAGGTAATTCGAATATCATAGTTCTATGAATGTAGAATGAAGACTAAGGCCTCATAAGTTTCTACAGGGACGGCGTAAGTGAACCAAGTAACAATTGCACAGCCTATATTGTTCTTGTACATCACCCTAGGTTCACTAACTCGTCCCTGAAAAAATCTGACACCAATGTGTCTGCCTCTCTTTTGGGGCAAATTTGAATCATTGGCCACAATAAGAAATTGAAATGTAATCCTACAAAACATTATTCAGGGATATACATAGTCAGGTAAAAAACAAGCCTAAATATTGTAATTATAAAAAAAACCAAACAATTAATCTTCAGGTGCATGCTAAAAATACTTATGATCAAAACCATTCATATACATATGCATCATACCAATCATTAAAAGATCAGAAACAATTCAAGGATCATATATGTAGTTCCATATGAGAATAAATCTACGGCCTGAAATTTGTTTCAGAGATGGAGTTGGAGAACCAAAGTACCAAGAGCACAACCTATATTGTTTGTGTGCATTTCTGCCTCAGGTTCACTAACCCATCCCTAAAACACAACACCGTCATACGTGTCTCCCCTTGAGCACTTTTGGGGAAATTTCAATCATCGGCCTTGGTGACAAACTAAAATGTAATTCTTATACACTGAATGCATGGAATAGGTAATTCGAATATCATAGTTCTATGAATCTAGAATAAAGACTAAGGCCTCATAAGTGTCTACAGGGACGGCGTAATTGAACCAAGTAACAATTGCACATCCTATATTGTTCTTGTACATCACCCAGGTTCACTAACTCGTCCCTGAAAAAATCTGACACCAATGTGTCTGCCTCTCTTTTGGGGCAAATTTGAATCATTGGCCACAATAAGAAATTGAAATGTAATCGTACAAAACATTATTCAGGGATATACATAGTCAGCTACAAAAACAATCCTAAATATTGTAATTATAAATAAAAAACCAAATAATTAATCTTCAGGTACATGTTAAAAATACTTATGATCAAAACCATTCATATACATATGCATCATACCAATCATTAAAAGATGAAAAACAATTCAAGGATCATATATGTAGTTCCATATGAGAATAAATCAAGGGCCTCATAATTTGTTTCAGAGATGGAGTTGGGGAACCAAAGTACCAACAATACAACCTATATTGTTTGTGTGCATTGCTGCCTCAGGTTCACCAACCCATCCTTAAAACACGACACCATCATACATGTCTCCCCTTGAACTATTTTGGGGAAAATTTCAATCATCGGCCTCGGTGACAAACTAACATGTAATTCTTACACAATATGAATGCATGGAATAGATAATTCAAATATCATAGTTCTATGAATGTAGAATAAAGATTGCAACCTGATAAGTTTCTACAGAGATGGCGTAGCGAACCAAGTAAAAATTGCACAGCTTATATTGATCTTGTACATGGCCCCAGGTTCGCTCACTCATCCCTGTAAAAATTTGACAGCAATGTGTCTGCCTCTCTTTGGGAAAAATTTGAATCATTGGCCACAATAAGAAATTTAAATGTAATAATACCAAACAATATTCAGGGATATACAAATGCATCATACAACGCATTCATAGATCAGAAACAATACAAATATTATATATTTATGTTCCATATGAGAGAAAAAATTAGGGCCTCATTTTTTTCAGCGATGGAGTCGGAGAACCAAAATACCAACAACACATCCTATATTGTTTATGTGCATTGCTGCCTTAGGGCCACTAATCATCCCTAAGAAAACGAGACCATCAGATGCCCTTGCACTATTTTGGGGCAAAATTGAATCACTGGGCTCAGTAAGGAATAGAAATGTGATGTTATAGGCCTGTTATGTATCGAAATCAACACTCAACTAGCAAACTCAACTAGATGGCAAATGAGAAGATTGGGGTTTTGTGACTAGACGGATTGGGGTTTTGTGACTAGATGGCAGATGCATCAATCAACCGATCGAATCATATATATACTACCCTACTTCAAGAGCAAAAGAATCTACACACGATTGAGCAAATCCTATGTATGAACAGTCAAAACTGCGGCTGCGACTAGAGAAGCTAGCAATGTAGTACCTCGGACTCCTCATCAGGGACCTCCTCCTCGAACTCATCATTCTCCGCGATTGCGTCGAAGATTTCTTGAACGGCGATGGGGTCATCGATGTAGATCACCGGATTGCCTCCGCCTGCCTCTTGCTGCCTGCCCCCCATCCAGATCTGCCGCTCGCATCATGACGTTGTCGGCCACAACGTTGTCGGCCACCTGTTGCTCGGCGGCGACGGCTACTACCTGCTGCTCAGCAGTGATGGCTACCACCTGCTGCTCGGCGGCGACGGCTACCAACTACTGCTCGCCGGCGACGGCTACCACCTGCTGCTCGGCGGCGACGGCTACTGGCTGGACGGATGAGTTTACACCCTCGACAGCGCGGCGACGAGCGGCATTCGTGCTCGGAGAAGATGCCTCCGCCTGCTTTGCGACGATCGAGCCATCTGCTGCTGCGCCTTCAACTGGATTCACCTCTGGATCTTCTCCACGCGTACGCTTCATGGCACACGGGGGAAGGAGGTATTGCAAACGAGGGAGCTTCGGGGCGCAAGGTAGGTGTAGATTGGGGTCTTGGGACTAGACAGGCTAGGGGGAAATGACACTAACTCATGGAAGAAGAAGGTCGAGGGGGGTTATAAACACCGGACCGTTCATAGTCCTCGAGTGGACACGTGTGGTGGGCGGGGGGGCTACCACGATCTCCACCCTTTTTTCGGTTCCCTTTTTTTTGAAACAGCCACGATCTCCGCTTTAGAGCTGCATTGAAAACACGCTCATGGCAGACCTCGATTCCACTGCATGCAAGTGGCGCGAAACTAATTTCTAGCAACGTTAGATCTACTTGAGGGGGGCCCTTGACTCATGGAATTTACTAGCGATAGGGCCCAGTTGGAAGTGAGATTGAGAGCGCTACGTAAAAATGGGATATGTCTGATTAAAATCAAGTGGTAATAAATTACAGCGTCCCGTCGACAACCGTGCACTTGATGACCCCGTTGCCCTGTGAATCAGTTGTAGTAGAAGTAGTAGGCTTTTTAGACTTGATTAAACTTGACATGACCGATCGACGACTTTTTCCATGGACGGCATCGTGTTCCTTCCTGTAGAAGTCTCGCGGAGGGAGACGTCCATGTTGTCTCACGATGTATTGTGAAGGGCACGAGGTGTGCAACGATCATCGTTGGATCACACAGAATCAATGGTTGGTGCGCACGATCCGCGTGACACCTGTGACAACCAATCAGGGAGTAGCAGACAGGGTGAGCACAGTTTTGGACTTCTATGAAAGATAGAGAGGGGGGGTGGGCAAAACTAAGTAGTACCACATAAAACCAAGGGAAAAACTGAGTAGTATAAAAATGGAAAGTGTCTTGTACAATGAAATACATCATGGAATACATCAAATTCTGCCAAGATAGATACACTAGAGTTCATTGGATGTGTGTTCTTCTCATAAACCACACATGGATCCACCAGTGTCATTGCATGTGTGTTCTTCTCAACAAACCACATAAGGGCCCACCGGTGTCATTGCATCTCTGTTCTTTTCATGAACCACACCCAGTGTCAGTGCATGTTTATTCTATTCATGAACCACACCCAGTTTCACTTCATGTTTGTTCTTTTCATGAACCACATAAGGATCTACCAGTGTCATTGGATGTGTGTTCTTCTCATGAACCACACGTGGATCCATCGGTGTCATTGCATGTCTGTTCGTCTAAACAAACCACATAAGGATCCACCAGTGTCATTGCATGTGTGTTCTTCTCATGAACCACACATGGATCCACTGTGTCATTGCATGTTTGTTCCTCTAAACAAACCACATAAGGATCCACCAGTGTCATTGCATGTCTATTCTTTTCATGAACCACACCCAGTGTCATTGCATGTGTTTTTTTTTCATGAACCACAGCTAGAGTCATTGGATGTCTATTCTTTTCATGAGCCACACCTAGTGTCATTGCATGTCTTTTCTTTTCATGAAACACACCCGGTGTCACTACATCTCTGTTCTTTTCATGAACCACATAAGGATCTACCAGTGTAATTGGATGTGTGTTCTTCTCATGAACCACACGTGGATCCACCAGTGTCATTGCATGTCTGTTCCTCTAAACAAACCACATAAGGATCCACCAGTGTCATTGCCTGTCTGTTCTTTTCATGAACCAGACCCAGTGTCATTGCATGTGTGGTCTTCTGAATAAATCACAATAGGATCCACTAGTGTCATTGCCTGTCTGTTCTTTTCATTAACCACACCCAGTGTCATTGCATGTGTGTTCTTCTAAACAAACCACATAAGGATCCACCAGTGTCATTGCATGTCTCTTCTTTTCATGAACCACATAATGATTGGCCCACCAGTGTCATTGCACGTGTGTTCTTTTCATGAACCACACCCAGTGTCAGTGCATGTCTATTCTATTCATGAACCACACCCAGTTTCACTACATGTCTGTTCTTTTCATGAACCACGTAAGGATCTACTATTGTCATTGGATGTGTGTTCTTCTCATGAACCACACGTGGATCCACCGGTGTCATTGCATGTATGGTCCTCTAAACAAACCACATAAGGATCCACCAGTGTCATTGCGTGTCTGTTCTTTTCATGAACCACACCGAGTGTCATTGCAAGTGTGTTCTAAACAAACCACATAAGGATCCACCGGTGTCATTCCATGTTTGTTCTTTTCATGAACCACACCCAGTGTCATTGCATGTGTGTTCTTCTAAACAAACCACATAAGGATCCACCATTGTCATTGCATGTATGTTCTTTTCATGAACCACACATAAGGATCCACCAGTGTCATTACATGTATATTTGTTATGAACCACACCCAATGTCATTGCATGTGTGTTCTCCTCACAAACCACATATGGATCCACCAGTGTCATTGCATGTCTGTTCTTTTCATGAACCATAGATAGAGTCCACCAGTGTCATTGGATGTCTGTTCTTCCCATGAACCACACATGGATCCACCAGTGTCATTGCCTGTCTGTTCATTTCATGAATCACAGCTAGAGTCATTGCATGTCTGTTACTTCCATAAACCACGTATGGATCCACCTAGTGTGATTGCATGTATGTGCCTCTAAACAAACCACATAAGGATCCACCAGTGTCATTACGTGTCTGTTCTTTTCATGAACCACACCCAGTGACATTGCCTTTGTTTTCTTCTAAACAAACAACATAAGGATCCACAAGTGTCATTGCCTATCTGTTCTTTTCATGAACCACACCTAGTGTCATTGCATGTGTGTGCTTCTAAACAAACCACACAAGTCATTGCATGTCTATTATTTTCATGAACCACACCCCGTGTCATTGCATGTCTATTCTTTTCATGAACCATATCTAGAGTAATTGCATGTATGTTCCTCTAAAAAAACCACATAAGAATCCACCAGTGTCATTGCATGTCTGTTCTTTTCATGAACCACACCTAGTGTCATTGCATGCGTGTTCTTTGCATTAACCATAGCTAGAGTCATTGCATGTTTGTTACTTCCATAAACCACACATGGATCGACCGATGTCATTGCATGTCTGTTACTTCCATAAACCACACATGGATCGACCGATGTCATTGCATGTCTGTTCTTTTCATGAACCACACATAGTGTCACTGTATGTCAGTTCTTTTCATGAACCACATAAGGATCCACCCAGTGTTATTGGATGTATGTTCTTCTCATGAACCACATGTGGATCCACCGGTGTCATTGCATGTTTGTTCCTCTAAAAAAACCACATAAGGGTCCACCAGTGTCATTGCATGTCTATTCTTTTCATGAACCACACCTAGTGTCATTGCATGTGTGTTCTTTTCATTAACCATAGCTAGAGTCATTGCATGTTTGTTACTTCCATAAACCACATATGGATCCACCGATGTCATTGCATATCTGTTCTTTTCATGAACCACACCCAGTGTCATTGCATGTCTGTTCTTTTCATGAAACACACCCGGTGTCACTTCATGTCTGTTCTTTTCATGAACCACATAAGGATCTACCAGTGTCATTGGGTGTTCTTCTCATGAAGCACACGCGGATCCACCGGTGTCATTGCATGTCTATTCCTCTAAACAAACCACATAAGGATCCACCAGTGTAATTACCTGTCTGTTCTTTTCATGAACCACACCCAGTATCATTCCATGTGTGTTCTTCTAAACAAACCACATAAGGATCCACAAGTGTCATTGCATGTATGTTCTTTTCATGACCCACACATAAGGATCCGCAAGTGTCATTGCATGTGTGTTATTTTCATGAACCACACCCAATGTCATTGCAGGTGTGTTATTTTCATGAACCATAGCTAGAGTCATTGCATGTCTGTTACTTCCATAAACCACACATGGATCCACCAATGTCATTGCATGTCTCTTCTTTTCATGAACCACGCCCAATGTCACTGCATGTCAGTTCTTTTCATGAAACATATAAGTATCCACCTAGTGTCATTGGATGTGTGTTTTTCCCATGAACCACACGTGGATCCACCGGTGTCATTGCATGTCTGTTCCTCTAAACAAACCATATAAGGATCCACTAGTGTCATTGCATGTCTATAATTTTCATGAACCACACCCAGTGTCATTGCATGCGTGTTCTTCTAAACAAACCACATAAGGATCCACTAGTGTCATTGCCTGTCTGTTCTTTTCATGAACCACACCCAGTGTCAGTGCATGTCTGTTCTTTTCATGAACCAGACCCAGTTTCACTGCATGTCAATTCTTTTCATGAACCACATAAGGATCTACCAGTGTCATTGGATGTGTGTTCTTCTCATGAACCACACGTGGATCCACCGGTGTCATTGCATGTCTGTTCCTCTAAACAGACCACATAAGGATCCACTAGTGTCATTGGATGTGTGTTCTTTTCATGAACCACACACAGTGTCATTGCATGTGTGTGCTTCTAAACAAACCACATAAGGATCCACCAGTGTCATTGCATGTGTGTTCTTTTCATTAACCACATAAGGATGGGCCCACCAGTGCCATTGCCTGTCTATTCTTTTCATGAAGCACACCTAGTGTCATTGCATGTTTGTTATTTTCAAGAACCACACCCAGTGTCACTTCATGTCAGTTCTTTTTATGAACCACATAAGGATCTACCAGAGTCATTGGATGTGTGTTCTTCTCATAAACCACACGTTGATCCACCGGTGTCATTGCATGTCTGTTCCTCTAAAAAACCACATAAGGATACACCAGTGTCATTGCGTGTGTGTTCTTTTCATGAACCACACCCAGTGTCATTGCATGTGTGTTCTTCTGAACAAACCACATAAGGATACACCAGTGTCATTGCATGTCTCTTCTTTTCATGAACCACATAAGGATTGGCCCACCAGTGTCATTGTATGTCTGTTCTTTTCATGAACCAGACCCAGTGTCAGTGCATGTCTGTTCTATTCATGAACCACACCCAGTTTCACTGCATGTGTGTTCTTTTCATGAACCATATAAGGATCTACCAGTGTCATTGAATTTGTGTTCTTTTCATGAACCATAGCTAGAGTCCACCAGTGTCATTGGATGTCTGTTCTTCCCATGAACCACACATGGATCCACAAGTGTCATTGCATGTCTGTTCTTTTCATGAATCACAGCTTGAGTCATTGCATGTATGTTCCTTCCATAAACCACATATGGATCCACCTAGGTTGATTGCATGTATGTGCCTCTAAACAAACCACATAAGGATCAACCAGTCTCATTTCGTGTATGTTCTTTTCATGAACCACACCCAGTGTCATTGCCTGTGTGTTCTTCTAAACAAACCACATAAGGATCCACAAGTCTCATTGCCTATCTGTTCTTTTCATGAACCACACCCAGTGTCATTGCATGTGTGTTCTTCTAAACAAACCACACAATTTATTGCAAGTCTGTTCTTTTCATGAACCACACCCGGTGTCATTGCATGTCTGTTCTTTTCATGAACCATATCTAGAGATATTGCATGTATGTTCCTCTAAACAAACCACATAAGGATCCACCAGTGTCATTGCATGTATGTTCTTTTCATGAACCATAGCTAGAGTCATTGCATGTCTGTTACTTCCATAAACCACACATGGATCCACCGATGTCATTGCATGTCTCTTCTTTTCATGAACTACACCTAATGTCACTGCATGTCAGTTCTTTTCATGAAACATATAAGGCTCCACCTAGTGTCATGGGATGTGTGTTGTTCTCATGAAGCACACGCGGATCCACCGGTGTCATTGCATGTCTGTTCCTCTAAATAAACCACATAACGGTCCACCAGTGTCATTGCATGTCTATTCTTTTGATGAACCACACCCAGTGTCATTGCATCCGTGTTCTTTTCATTAACCATAGCTAGAGTCATTGCATGTCTGTTACTTCCATAAACCACACATGGATCCACCGATGCCATTGCATGTCTGTTCTTTTCATGAACCACACCCAGTTTCATTGCATGTCAGTTCTTTTCATGAAACACACCCGGTGTCACTGCATGTCTGTTCTTTTCATGAACCACATAACGATCTACCAGTGTCATTGGCTTTTCTTCTCATGAACCACACGTAGATCAACTGGTGTCATTGCATGTCTGTTCCTCTAAACAAACGACATAAGGATCCACCAGTGTCATTGCTTGTCTTTTGTTTTCATGAACCACACCTAGTGTCATTGCATGTGTGTTCTTCTAAACAAACCACATAAGGATCCACCATGTGTCATTGCATGTCTGTTCTTCTCATGAACCACACCTAGTGTCATTGCATGTGTGTTCTTCTAAACAAACCACATAAGGATCCACCAGTGACATTGCATGTATGTTCTTTTCATGAACCACACATAAGGATTCACAAGTGTCATTGCATGTCTATTCTTTTCATGAACCACACCCAATGTCATTGCATGTGTGTTCTCTTGAGAAACCACATATGGATCCACGAGTGGCATTGCATGTCTGTTCTTTTCATGAACCACAGCTAGAGTCCACCAGTGTCATTGGATGTGTGTTCTTCCCATGAACCACACATGGATCCACCAGTGTCATTGCTTGTGTGTTCTTGTAAATAAACCACATAAGGATCCACCAGTGTCATTGCATGTCTGTTCTTTTCATGAACCACACATAAGGATCCACCAGTGTCATTGCATGTCTGTTATTTTCATGAACCACACCGAATGTCATTGCATGTCTATTCTTTTCATGAACCACATAAGGATCGACTAGTGTCATTGCATGTCTATTCTTTTCATGAACCACACCCAGTGTCATTGGATGTGTGTTACTTCCATAAACCACATATGGATCCACCTAGTGTGATTGCATGTTTGTTCCTTCCATAAACCACATATGGATCCACCTATTGTGATTGCATGTTTGTTCATGAATCACAGCTAGAGTCATTGCATGTCTGTTACTTCCATAAAGCACATATGGATCCACCTAGTTTAATTGTATGTCTGTTCCTCTAAACAAACCACATAAGGATCCACCAGTGTCATTGCTTGTGTGTTCTTCTCATGAACCACACATGGATCCACTAGTGTCATTGCATGTTTGTTCCTCTAAACAAACCAGATAAGGATCCACCAGTGTCATTGCATGTCTATTCTTTTCATGAACCACACCCAGTGTCATTGCATGTGTTTTTTTTTCATGAACCACAGCTAGAGTCATTGGATGTCTATTCTTTTCATGAGCCACACCCAGTGTCATTGCATGTCTGTTCTTTTCATGAAACACACCCGGTGTCACTGCATGTCTGTTCTTTTCATGAACCACATAAGGATCTACCAGTGTCATTGGATGTGTGTTCTTCTCATGAACCACACGTGGATCCACCGGTGTCATTGCATGTCTGTTCCTCTAAACAAACCACATAAGGATCCACCAGTGTCATTGCCTGTCTGTTCTTTTCATGAACCAGACCCAGTGTCATTGCATGTGTGGTCTTCTGAATAAATCACAATAGGATCCACTAGTGTCATTGCCTGTCTGTTCTTTTCATTAACCACACCCAGTGTCATTGCATGTGTGTTCTTCTAAACAAACCACATAAGGATCCACTAGTGTCATTGCATGTCTCTTCTTTTCATGAACCACATAATGATTGGCCCACCAGTGTCATTGCACGTCTGTTCTTTTCATGAACCACACCCAGTGTCAGTGCATGTATGTTCTATTCATGAACCACACCCAGTTTCACTGCATGTCTGTTCTTTCATGAACCACGTAAGGATCTACTCGTGTCATTGGATGTGTGTTCTTCTCATGAACCACACGTGGATCCACCGGTGTCATTGCATGTATGTTCCTCTAAACAAACCAGTGTCATTGCGTGTCTGTTCTTTTCATGAACCACACCGAGTGTCATTGCAGGTGTGTTCTTCTAAACAAACCACATAAGGATCCACCGGTGTCATTGCATGTCTGTTCTTTTCATTAACCACACCCAGTGTCATTACATGTGTGTTCTTCTAAAGAAACCACATAAGGATCCACCATTGTCATTGCATGTATGTTCTTTTCATGAACCACACATAAGGATCCACCAGTGTCATTACATGTCTATTTTTTCATGAACCACACCCAATGTCATTGCATGTGTGTTCTCCTCACAAACCACATATGGATCCACCAGTGTCATAGCATGTCTGTTCTTTTCATGAACCATAGCTAGAGTCCACCAGTGTCATTGGATGTCTGTTCTTCCCATGAACCACACATGGATCCACTAGTGTCATTGCCTGTCTGTTCATTTCATGAATCACAGCTAGAGTCATTGCATGTCTGTTACTTCCATAAACCACGTATAGATCCACCTAGTGTATTTGCATGTATGTGCCTCTAAACAAACCACATAAGGATCCACCAGTGTCATTTCGTGTCTGTTCTTTTCATGAACCACACCCAGTGACATTGCCTTTGTTTTCTTCTAAACAAACGACATAAGGATCCACAAGTGTCATTGCCTATCTGTTCTTTTCATGAACCACACCTAGTGTCATTGCATGTGTGTGCTTCTAAACAAACCACACAAGTCATTGCATGTCTATTCTTTTCATGAACCACACCCCGTGTCATTGCATGTCTATTCTTTTCATGAACCATATCTAGAGTCATTGCATGTATGTTCCTCTAAACAAACCACATAAGGATCCACCAGTGTCATTGCATGTATGTTCTTTTCATGAACCACACCTAGTGTCATTGCATGCGTGTTCTTTTCATTAACCATAGCTAGAGTCATTGCATGTTTGTTGCTTCCATAAACCACACATGGATCGACCGATGTCATTGCATGTCTGTTACTTCCATAAACCACACATGGATCGACCGATGTCATTGCATGTCTGTTCTTTTCATGAACCACACATAGTGTCACTGTATGTCAGTTCTTTTCATGAACCACATAAGGATCCACCCAGTGTTATTGGATGTATGTTCTTATCATGAACCACATGTGGATCCACCGGTGTCATTGCATGTCTGTTCCTCTAAAAAAACCACATAAGGGTCCACCAGTGTCATTGCATGTCTATTCTTTTCATGAACCACACCTAGTGTCATTGCATGTGTGTTCTTTTCATTAACCATAGCTAGAGTCATTGCATGTTTTTTACTTCCATAAACCACAGATGGATCCACCGATGTCATTGCATATCTGTTCTTTTCATGAACCACACCCAGTGTCATTGCATGTCTGTTCTTTTCATGAAACACACCCGGTGTCACTTCATGTCTGTTCTTTTCATGAACCACATAAGGATCTACCAGTGTCATTGGGTGTTCTTCTCATGAAGCACACGCGGATCCACCGGTGTCATTGCATGTCTATTCCTCTAAACAAACCACATAAGGATCCACCAGTGTAATTACCTGTCTGTTCTTTTCATGAACCACACCCAGTATCATTGCATGTGTGTTCTTCTAAACAAACCACATAAGGATCCACTAGTGTCATTGCATGTATGTTCTTTTCATGACCCACACATAAGGATCCACAAGTGTCATTGCATGTCTATTCTTTTCATGAACCACACCCAATGTCATTGCATGTGTGGTCTCCTGACCAACCACATATGGATCCACCAGTGGCATTGCATGTATGTTCTTTTCATGAACCACACATAAGGATCCACCAGTGTCATTACATGTATATTTTTTATGAACCACACCCAATGTCATCGCATGTCTATTCTTTTCATGAACCACACCCAATGTCATTGCATGTGTGTTCTCCTGACCAACCACATATGGATCCACTAGTGGCATTGCATGTCTGTTCTTTTCATGAACCACAGCTAGAGTCCACCTATGTCATTGGATGTGTGTTCTTCCCATGAACCACACATGGATCCACCAGTGTCATTGCTTGTGTGTTCTTCTAAATAAACCACATAAGGATCCACTAGTGTCATTGCATGTCTGTTCTTTTCATGAACCACACATAAGGATCCACCTGTGTCATTGCATGTCTGTTCTTTTCATGAACCACACCCAATGTCATTGCATGTCTGTTCTTTTCATGAAACACATAAGGATCTACTAGTGTCATTGCACGTCTGTTCTTTTCATGAACCACACCCAGTGTCATTGCAGGTGTGTTACTTCCGTAAACGACATATGGATCCACCTAGAGTGATTGCATGTTTGTTTCTTCCATAAACCACATATGGATACACCTAGTGTGATTGCATGTTTGTTCATGAATCATAGCTAGAGTCATTGCATGTCTGTTACTTCCACAAAGCACATATGGATCCACCTAGTGTGATTGTATGTCTATTCCTCTAAACAAACCACATAAGGATCCACCCTTGTCATTGCATGTGTGTTCTTCTCATGAACCACAGATGGATCCACTAGTGTCATTGCATGTTTGTTCCTCTAAACAAACCACATAAGGATCCACCAGTGTCATTGCATGTCTATTCTTTTGATGAACCACACATAAGGATCCACAAGTGTTATTGCATGTCTGTTGCTTTCATTAACCATAGCTAGACTCATTGCATGTCTGCTACTTCCATAAACCACACATGGATCCACCGATGTCATTGCATGTCTGTTCTATTCATGAACCACACCCAGTGTCACTTCATGTCAGTTCTTTTCATGAACCACATAAGGATCCACCCATTGTCATTGGATTTATGTTCTTCTCATGAACCACATGTGGATCCACCGGTGTCATTGCATGTATGTTCCTCTAAACCAACCACATAAGGGTCCACCAGTGTCATTGCATGTCTATTCTTTTCATGAACCACACCCAGTGTCATTGCATGCATGTTCTTTTCATTAACCATAGCTAGAGTCATTGCATCTATGTTACTTCCATAAACCACACATGGATCCACCGATGTCATTGCATGTCTGTTCTTTTCATGAACCACACCCAGTGTTATTGCATGTCTGTTATTTTCATGGAACACATGCGGTGGCACTACATGTATGTTCTTTTCATGAACCACATAAGGATCTACCAGTGTCATTGGGTGTTCTTCTCATGAACTACACATAGATCCACTGGTGTCATTGCATGTATGTTCCTCTAAACAAACCACATAAGGATCCACCAGTGTCGTTGCATGTCTGTTCTTTTCATGAACCACACCAAGTGTCATTGTATGTGTGTTCTTCTAAACAAACCACATAAGGATCCACCCGGTGTCATTGCATGTATGTTCTTCTCATGAACCACACCCAGTGTCATTGCATGTGTGTTCTTCTAAAGAAACCACATAAGGATCCACCAATGTTATTGCATCTATGTTCTTTTCATGAACCACACATAAGGATCCACAAGTGTCATTGCATGTCTGTTCTTTTCATGAAGCACACCTAATGTCATTGCATGTGTGTTCTCCTGACCAACCACATATGGATCCACCAGTGGCATTGCATGTCTGTTCTTTTCATGAACCACAGCTAGAGTGCACCAGTGTCATTGGATGTGTGTTCTTCCCATGAACCACACATGGATCCACCAGTGTCATTGCTTGTGTGTTCTATTAAATAAACCACATAAGGATCCACCAGTGTCATTGCATGTCTGTTCTTTTCATGAACCACACATAAGGATCCACAAGTGTCATTGCATGTCTGTCCTTTTCATGAACCACACCCAATGTCATTGCATGTCTGTTCATTTCATGAACCAGATAAGGATCTACTAGTGTCATTGCATGTCTGTTCTTTTCATGAACCACACCCAGTTTCATTGCATGTGTGTTACTTCCATAAACCACATATGGATCCACGTTGTGTGATTGCATGTTTGTTCCTTCCATAAACCACATATGGATCCACCTAGTGTGATTGCATGTTTGTTCATGAATCACAGCTAGAGTCATTGCATGTCTATTACTTCCACAAAGCACATATGGATCCACCTAGTGTGATTGTATGTCTATTCCTCTAAACAAACCACATAAGGATCCACCATTGTCATTGCATGTGTGTTCTTCTCATGAACCACGCATGGATCCACTAGTGTCATTGCATGTTTGTTCCTCTAAACAAACCACATAAGGATCCACCAGTGTCATTGCATGTCTATTCTTTTCATTAACCACACATAAGGATCCACCAGTGTCATTGCATGTCTGTTCCTTTCATTAACCATAGCTAGACTCATTGCATGTCTGTTACTTCCATAAACCACATATGGATCCACAGATGTCATTGCATGTCTGTTCTTTTCATGAACCACCCCCAGTGTCACTGCATGTCAGTTCTTTTCATGAACCACATAAGGATCCACCCATTGTCATTGGATTTATGTTCTTCTCATCAACCACATGTGGATCCACCAGTGTCATTGCATGTATGTTCCTCTAAGAAAACCACATAAGGGTCCACCAGTGTCATTGCATGTCTATTCTTTTCATGAACCACACCAAGTGTCATTGCATGCGTGTTCTTTTCATTAACCATAGCTAGAGTCATTGCATGTCTGTTACTTCCATAAACCACACATGGATCCACCGATGTCATTGCATGTCTGTTCTTTTCATGAACCACACCCAGTGTTATTGCATGTCTATTCTTTTCATGAAACACACTCGGTGTCACTACATGTACGTTCTTTTCATGAACCACATAACGATCTACCAGTGTCATTGGGTGTTCCTCTCATGAACCACACATATATCCACTCGTGTCATTGCATGTATGTTCCTCTAAACAAACCACATAAGGGTCCACCAGTGTCGTTGCATGTCTGTTCTTTTCATGAACCACACCTAGTGCCATTGCATGTGTGTTCTTGTAAACAAACCACATAAGGATCCACCCGGTGTCATTGCATGTATGTTCTTCTCATGAACCACACCCAGTGTCATTGCATCTGTGTTCTCGTAAACAAACCACATAAGGATCCACCAGTGTTATTGCATGTATGTTCTTTTCATGAACCACACATAAGGATCCAGAAGTGTCATTGCATGTCTGTTCTTTTCATGAACCACACCCAATGTCATTACATGTGTGTTCTTCTCAACAAACCACATAAGGATCCACCAGTGTCATTGCATGTCTGTTCTTTTCATGAACCACACATAAGGATCCACAAGTGTCATTGCATGTCTGTTCTTTTCATGAACCATACCCAATGTCATTGCATGTCTATTCTTTTCATGAACCACATTAGAATCTAACAGTGTCATTGCATGTCGGTTCTTTTCATGAACCACACCCAGTGTCATTGCATGTGTGTTACTTCCATAAACCACATATGGATCCACCTAGTGTCATTACATGTGTGTTACTTCCATAAACCACATATGGATCCACCTAGTGTGATTGCATGTTTGTTCATGAATCACAGCTAGAGTCATTGCATGTCTGTTACTTCCATAAACCACATATGGATCCACCTAGTGTGATTGTATGTTTGTTCCTCTAAACAAACCACATAAGGATCCACAAGTGTCATTGCATGTGTGTTCTTCTCATGAACCACACATGGATCCACCAATGTCATTGCATGTTTGTTACTCTAAATAAACCACATAAGGATCCACGAGTGTCATTGCATGTCTATTATTTTCATGGACCACAGATAAGGATCCACCAGTGTCATTGCATGTCTGTTCTTTTCATGAACCAAACCCAGTGTCATTGCATGTCTGTTTTTTCCATGAACCACAGCTAGAGTCATTGGATGTCTATTCTTTTCATGAACCACACCCAGTGTAATTGCATGTCTGTTCTTCTCATGAAACACACCCGGTGTCACTGCATGTCTGTTATTTTCATGAACCACATAAGGATCTACCAGTGTCATTGGATGTGTGTTCTTCTCATGAACCACATGTGGATCCACCGGTATCATTGCATGTCTGACCCTCTAAACAAACCACATAAGGATCCACTAGTGTCATTGCCTGTCTGTTCTTTTCATGAACCAGACCTGGTGTCATTGCATGTG